>PITA01012053.1:24443-63914 GCA_004023965.1 Spilogale gracilis | reverse complement strand
GAGGGGCACCTGGGTGGCTCAGTTGGTTAAGCAACTGCCTTCGGCTCAGGTCATGATCCCGGAGACCCGGGATCAAGTCCCACATCGGGCTCCCTGCTTGGCGGGAAGCCTGCTTCTCCCTCTCTCACTCCCCCTGCTTGTGTTCCCTTTCTCGCTGTGTTTCTCTCTGTCAAATAAATAAAATCTTTAAAAAAAAAAAAAAAAAAGATTGACAATAGGAAATAGCCTATGTGTCTCGAATTTCTCTTAGGCTATAGTGGGAAAGATAATACTCTCCCTAAGTTGATAAGCTGAGACACAGAAATACAAAGTATCTAGATTTTATGATCATAACTATTGTATTAATAACAAAGTAGGGAAGGGATTTTTACTTTCCATCTTAATACTCTTTTCTACCATTTTTTTTTCCTGAACTACGGAATGGCTCAGTTTGCTAACTGAATAAGTAAAAATTATAAACTAGAGAACAAACACCCTGAAAGGTTCCTTGAGTCCTAAAGCCGGTGGAGGGACTGTTCTCACATCCTTCCACGACCAACTCGCCATCCCTCCCTGGACTTTACAGACCAGCCAGCATCACCACCGAATTAAGCTGTCCCTCCAGTCTTGCCCCAACTGCAGACACGACCCCCTTACAAAGCGTTCCCGGCACGGTTCCGTGACTGATACAGTATCTGCCACCAGGCTGGCAGCCACAAGGGGCAAGGTCTTTGCAGCCAGTGTCGGAACACAGTAACCGCTGGACTACTTGATTCATCACCCTGCGAGGTCCGCGAAAGGGTGGGTCACACGAGCGCGCCCCGGCTCGGACTCCCCCGCCCCGTCAGCCCCGGCTCCTTACACTCCAAGGTGCGTGTGCGACACGATCTTTCCGCAGGCAATGGTGGCCGGGCCTGGCTCGAAACCGAGCGCCTGCAGATACATCCAGAGATGCTCCTTCTCGAAAGAGGTGACCCAGACCGAGCTCATCTTCGCTGCAGGCAGTATCAATACAAAAAAAAAAGCACAGGCCCATACGACTCAAAGGACCTCCAGGCTCCCTCCCTACGGGCAGCGTGAGGTAGTGGTGGCCTCTCCATTGCCATCGCCTGTTTCTCTCTCGCCCGGCACCATGTCGCCTCAAATGGCCGTAAAGTCTCAGGGAAACGGAGCCTTTAACGGTACTAGGGTACAGCTGCTTAAGCGAAGCGTACAAAAACCCAAGACTCCCGCGCTTCCGGAAAAGCGGTAAGCGGGGCGCTGCCTGGCTTCCGGTGGAGGAGGGACTTCCACGGCCGACTATATTTCCCGCCATGCAATGCACTCTATTCACCGTCTCGCCATGTCAGGCCCTACGGAAAAACTACAAACCCCACAGCGCATTGCGTTGCCAGCGAACTCTTTTGCGCTTGCGTGTGCTTCAAGTGTTATCTTGCAGTGACCCCGCGCCTTCGCGTTTTCTCTGTTTTGTGTTTGCGGTTCCTTTGGCTCCTGCAGGTCGATTTCGTTAGGTAAAAAATGGAGTTTTAGGACTGTGACTCGGTGTCGAAGAAAAAACATTGGGCTCCTTGCTAACCTATCTCACTAGCTGTGAGATCTCACGACAGCTAACAACTAAGCCCAGTTCTGTAAAATCTTGTATGCCTTCAGAAGCTGAATATTCCTTTCATCTTCATGCTGTGAGAGATCTAACTCGCCCCCAAGCAAACAGCTAACCCCTGCAAGCCCTCTCCGCTAAGACTGTTTCTTGTCTCGCAGCTCATATACAACAGGGCCTGAAAATGGGGAGGGTATCCTACTTATTTCTCATTGCCACGTCTAGCAATTATTGCCTCCCTAAAACCAACTCCTTTGAATTTTGTACTTTCACCCACAAGTCTTGCTTCCGGAGGTCATGTATTAAGATTAGGTAATGGACCTCATTTTCAGAAGGTTTAGGCTTGTTTCTCAGACCCTCCTAGGATAATTTTTGGTGATTTCCATATCCATAGGTGACCTTTCAATACCCTGGCCTCTCAGTTCCTCTACCTCTCCTCAGCATTCTGGCCCCTTTCCCTCTTTGCCAGATTTATCGGGCAGAACCCAAATCCCTATTTAAATCCACTTTTCTGCCTACCCCGCACCTGCAACTTAGCCCCTAAACACGATTATGATACCTGTTGTCACTCAAAATTCATGACAACTCAAATGGCCTCTTAGCCCTGTCCTCTCCACCCTGTTTTTCCCCAAATCTCACTCTCCATACAATTATACATCTCTTTCTTTACTCCAATACTTCTTTCCCCTCCTCTTAATGTCTTTTGTCCCAGGTAATACATGCTTCCAGAAAAGACCTTTTATCAACAATTTACCAACCTGCCTATATCTTTGCCCATATAGTCTTCTTTCTCTCTTATCTGGGTGAATGAAGATGTACCTTCCTAGGATTAGTCCTTTTACTTATTCCATGTGCCATTCTTTTTCTCCTACTCAAAGGGTTTGCTGCAGCTGTCTGTCCTTTATTCTCCCCTGCATCGCCAATTCTTCCCATAAATATGCAAACATGCTATGCTATCTTCCATTGTTTAAAAAAAAAATCCTTTTACCTCCATGCCTTCCAGCTACTACTCCATTTCTTATTACAGAAAATTTTCTCCAGGGTCATCTGGGTGGCTAAGTCAGTGAAGCATCTGCTTTTGACTCAGGTCACGATCCCCCGATCCCCCATGTCCTGGGATCAAGCCCCCCAGGGCAGGTCCTTGCTTAGGGGGGAGCCTGCTTTTCTCTCTGCCTACTGCTACCCCTGCTTGTGCTCTCTCTCTCTCTCTGATAAATAAATAAAATCTTTAAAAAAAAATTCTCCCAAAAGTTTTCTAGACCCACCTCACCACTAATAGTAATCCGCCAAAGCTACTTCTATTAGTGTTCTTTAGTTGCAAGTAGCAAAACTGCTTCGGAGGGGGCTTTATTCGATGGGTTTTGAGCAGCATAAATAAAGAATGGGAAGGCCAGAGAATAAAGTTCAGAAAATGGCAAATTCATGTGCCACTCCACTCAACATTTTTATGCCAGCAATCCAATTTACACTTTTTTTAAAGATTTTATTTATTTATTTGACAGAGTGAAACACAGCTAGAGAGGGAACACAAGGAAGGGAAGTGAGAGAGGAAGAAGCAGGCTTCCCGCCGAACAAGAAGCCCGATGTGGGGCTTGAACCCCGAACTCTGGGATCATGACCTGAGCAGAAGGGAGCCACTTAACGATTAAGCCACCCAGGCACCCCTTCATTTTAAAGAATAGCTTAATGTATTATTCTAGGTGAATGCCCTTATAACTACCACCAAGGACAAGAAATAAAACTTTTCCAGCCATTGCTGAAACCACTCCTTTCCTGAGAAAAGAACCACCATTCTCACTTTTATAGTAATCACTTCTTTGCACTGTCTTATAATTTCAGTGCTTGTCTGGACACTATAGTTCAGTCTTACCCTTTTTATACTTGCCTTGCTCTCTTCTTTGTTTTATTTTTGTTTTGTTTTTGGTTTTGTTTTCTTTAATAATATCACTTAAGGGCACCTGGATGTCTCAGTGGGTTAAGCCTCTGTCTTCGGCTCAGGTCATGATCTCAGGGTCCTGGAATTGAGGCCCACGTCGGGCTCTCTGCTCAGCAAGGAGCCTGCTTCCTCCTCTCTCTGTCTGCCCCTCTGCCTACTTGTGATCTCTCTCTGTGTCAAATAAAATCTTTAAAAAATAATAATATCATTTAATATACAGGCTTTCTTCTATCCTCCCTTACTCCTTTTTTTCTTACAACTTTTCTGTTGAGGAACGTATTATTTGTTTCAGGGGTACAGGTCTGTGATTCATAAGTCTTATATAATACCCAGTGTTCATTACAACACATATCATTTTTTCTTACAACTTTTTCTGTTTGACCTGAATAATATGCCTTAGTCTGGGTTTTACTGATTGTACCTTTGCTGTAGTTCAACATGTTCTTCTGTCTCTGTCTTCTGTATTTCCTTCAAATTGGCCCCCGGATCCAGAGGATTGATGAAATTCAGGTATAATCTCCTTGGCAAGTCAGATGATGGCTGGCGATGCTGTTCCGTCAGGCTGTACATAGCTTTACTGATACCATTGACAGGCATTGATGCTAAGTGCCCAGATCTATTAATTTACCAGGGATTGCAAAATGTCAAAATTCTAATTTATTATTTGTTATGAACTGTATGTTTGTGCCTCCCTCCCTCTAATTCCCATGTTGAAACCCTACTCCTCAATATGATGGTAATAGAAGGTGAGGCCTTTGGAAGATAATTAAGATTCGATGAGGTCATAAGGGTGAAACCCTGCTGAACAGGATTAAGGCCCTTATAAGAGTCACAGGTGAACTTCCTCAGGCTCTGCTCTTTATACCGTTTGAGGAGGCAAAGGGAGGTGGCCTCTGCAACCTGGAAGGATCTTCACCAAAAGCCAACCAGGCTGACACCCTGCTGGCAAACCTTCAGCCTCCAGAACTGTGAGAAATACATCTTTGTTGTGTAAACCACTCAGTCTAAGGTCATTTATTATAGCAGTCCAAACTGATCAAGGTATCTTTTTTTTTTCTTGTTAGTAGCATTATTTTTATGATAGAAAATTTCCCTCATTTACTGTTTTATCAAATGGTAAAGATATAAGGAAAGATAGCATGTGTGGGTGGCACCAACTCATGGTTTCTGCTCAGGTCTGATCTCAGGGTTGTGGGATGGAGCCCTGTATCAGGCCGCACACTCAGCGGAGGGCCTGCTTGAGACTTTCTTGCTCCACTCTGCCCATCCCCATTCTAAAATAGATAAATAAAGTCTTTTTTTTTTACTAAGATTTTATTTATTTGACAGAGAGAAACACAGCCAGAGAGGGAACACAAGCAGGGGGAGTGAGAGAGGGAGAAGCAGTCTTCCTGCCAAGCAGGGAGCCCAATGTGGGACTCAATCCTGGGTCTCCGGGATCATGACCTGAGCCGAAGGCAGTTGCTTAATCAACTGAGCCAGGCTCCCCTGCCTTGTTTCTTAAATCCTACATATCAGTGAGATCATAATTGTCTTTCTCTGATTGACATTTCATTTAGCATAATACCCTCTAGATCCATCCATATCCTTGCAATTGACAAGATTTCGGATTTGGTTTTTTGTTGTGTTTTGTTTTGTTTTTTTGATGACTGTTCCCTTTATTTAACAGTTAATTGGTTTGCTATCATCCCCGAAGGTGGCAAATTAAATTGTTTATATGTATATTTCAGTATTTAAGAGCATTCACACTTGATGGGGTTCAGTATGTTGGAATTATTATCCTTATTGCAATTCAGGTTGTCCTATTTCTAGTCAATGGGAAACTCTTCAAGTTGGTTTCCTTGCCATCTGGAGTAGCAAGAAGTTCAATCTTGTCAATGTTCAGCCTCAAACCTAAAATCAGCCATTTCTCCAAGAAGCCCTGATTTCTTTTAGTGGGAAAGGCATTTCAAAACTATTTGGGGCGCCTGGGTGGCTCAGTCATTAAGCATCTGCCTTAGGCTCGGGATCTAGCCCAGAGTCAGGCTCCCTGCTCGGCAAGAAGCCTGCTTCTCCTTCTCTCACTCCTCCTGCTTGTGGTTCCTCTCTCGCTGTGTTTCTCTCTGTCAAATAAATAAAATCTTAAAAAAAAAAAAAAAAGCTACTATTTGGAGACTATGGATACTCACAACTAGGGGTCAACCATTGTTTCTACAATTCATTTATCAGTTATTTAACATTACTTTATGGCAGGCATTGCTCTAAGCTTTTCACAAATGTTAATTTATTTATTCTTCATAACAAGCCCTACTATTATGCCCATTATACAGATGAGGAAGTAGGGGTATAAGGAAATTAACTTGCTTAAAGTCACACAACTAGCAAGTGGCAGAGCCAATATTAGAAAGCACAGTCTTTACTCACCGCGATACACTTCTTCCTAGTTGACCTATTTTCAATCAGATGCTTACCCCTAGGCTAGGAGAAAGCAAAAATAAAAAAACAAAAAAAACCCTGACCTACTGAGAAAATCCCATCCTGGAAGGCCAAAAATGAAAACAAAAGTTAAAGTGTTGCTATATCAGTTTAAAAAAAAAGAAAAAGAAAAAGAAAAAGAAAAGAAAGTTTTAAATCACTTCAAGATTATACAGCATAATTTTTATTACAGGCATTTCAGTGATTAAATTTTGAATTACATGAAATGATATATTTCTCATTATAGAAACAGAACTAGGTTCTCTTACAAAAGTTTAGACCAATTGGAGTTTCATTACAAATAAGACCAAGTAGCCAAAAAAAAGATTGTAACCCACAGGAGATAATCCCAAAGCCTCAGGAATAAACACATGAGCAAGCATGAAGTTTAATGTCACATGAATTGTACATTCGGTCAAAAGGGAATGTTCTTGTTAGTTATTCAATGTCTTGCCCTGAGAAGACGCAGGGCCATTAGGATGTGAGTGATCTGATCCATGCTCCTCTTCCAAAGCTATAATATCTGGAATTTCATCAGTCTCAGATGTCAAGTCAATGGCAGTGAAATCAAACACCTGAAAAAGAAGAATCTTGCAAATTAAGACAAACACTAATGAAGTATGCTGTTAGGTCCAGCTGAGCTCATGGAGACAAGACTGCATATGAATGAACCTCACCTTGTCCATAGATGTGCTTTCTCACAGCATGTTATAGTCTTATTCCCACAATTCATTCATATTATAAGAGCACTAAGGAAACTTCTCTTTGAAAGGACACTAACTAGGGTGCAACTTACTAAATGAAAGCGTTTTTGAAAATACAAAATAACAAGCCTTTTTGGTTATTCCTCTATTAATTTACTATTCTCTTAAAAACAGTAAAGCTCCACTTTTCTCATAAGTCTGATTTACAAATATAAACCCTTTAGGAAATGTCTAGGAACTGAGGAAGGAAAAGGTCTTTTAATAGTTGAAATAGCCATCACAAAGTCCTAGGACTTCTCGGTAAAGGAAAGGCTTTAAGGAATAAGTTCTAATAACTCTTCCTTTACATGCAAATTTGATAAGCTAACTGATGTTTCCTAGCTAACAGCAGGTTAGAAGCAGAAAATTAGTAAGCTATAATAAATTACTAAAGGCTGGAAGCTTGATACAGAGAAAAAGTTTAGCTAATCACCTAACAGAGGCAAAATAACTGCACAAAAATCCATCGAAACACAGAGGGGAGAAAGAATGAGGATGTCATTGTTTAATAGGTACAGAGTTTATGCTTGGGATGATAAAGTTCTAGAAACGTAAAGTGGTAATGATGGCACAACACGGTCAATGTACCCAGTGCCACTGAATTGTACACTTAAGAATGGCTGAAATAGGGGCGCCTGGGTGGCTCGGTGGGTTAAAGCCTCTGCCTCCTCAAGCCCCTACGCAAGAAGATTCAGGCAGAGAAATTTTCTGCCTCCAAAAAAGGAGGCAGACTGCAGCTTTCTCCCCTCACAGAGTGCTAGGGAGGGGCACCTAGGTGGCTCAGTCTCAGGTCATGATCCCAGGGTTATAGAATCCAGCCCCCATCAGGCTCCTTGCTCAGTGGGGAGCCTACTTCTCTCTGCTGCTGCTGCTGCTCCCCCCTGCTTGTGATCTCTTGTTCTCTCTCTCTCTAATCATTAAGCATCCGTCTTCAGCTCAGGTCATGATCCCAGGGTCCTGGGATGGAGCCCCGCATCTGGTTCCCTGCTCAGTGAGAAACCTGCTTCTTCCTCTTCCACTCTCCCTGCTTGTGTTCCCCCTTTCACTGTGTATCTGTCAAATAAATAAAATCAAATCTTTGAAAAAAAATTTTTTTTAAAGATTTTATTTATTTGACAGAGAGAAACACAGCCAGAGAGGGAACACAAGCAGGGGGAGTGAGAGAGGGAGAAGCAGGCCTCCCGCTGAGCAGGGAGCCCGATGTGGGGCTCGATCCTGGGTCTCGGGGATCATGACCTGAGCCGAAGGCAGTCGCTTAACCAACTGAGCCACCCAGGTGCCCCGAAAAAAAATGTTTTTAAAGAGAGAGTGCTAAAACAGCAAGAGTACATCAATTGACATCAAACTAAATCCCCATCCCACCACCTATCTTTTCAACCCGTTTCCTCACCTCTCACATGAGGAAAATACCCAATTCATTTGGTTACAGATGAAGAATGAAGGTAGAATGAGCCTAACTTGTAAATGGTGCCTAATAAACAGGTTTTATTTCCATCAGTTCCTTAAAGACCAACACACACACACACACACACTACCTCCAAGGTCACCTACAGGCTAGGTAACTGTTGACCTGAAGCAGAGTTCTTTGCAGAAGGTTGATGATCTCACTCTCAAAATTTTAGGGGAAAAGTTCTCAGCACTACCGTAAAAAAAAAAAAAAGTTTTTTTTTAATTTTTAAAAGATGTATTTATTTGACAGAGAGAGAGATCACAAGTAGGCAGAGAGACAGGCAGAGAGAGGAGGAAGCAGGCTCCCTGCTGAGCAGAGAGCCCGATGTGGGCCTCGCTCCCAGGACCCCGAGACCATGACCTGAGAGCCAAAGGCAGAGGCTTAACCACTCAGCCACCCAGGTGCCCCCCCCCAATTTTTTTATATGTCTTTAGTACCTGAGATGCTTTAAAAGAGCCATATAATTCCCCTTCCATAAATCCACAGTGATCCAGAGTGTCTAATTTCCATCAAGGGAGATGGAATGCTCCCTGATGTGATGTTTTGCTATTAGCAAAACCTACTTGGGGGCTGTGAATAAAATAGAGGATGGGGGGGGGGGCGCCTGGGTGGCTCAGTGAGCTGCCTACTTGTGATCTCTCTCTTTGTCAAATAAATAAATAAAATCTTTAAAAAAAAAAAGTAGAGGATGTGGCAACCAAGAGGTAGGCACAGTCCATCAAGTTTCCATGACGAGTGTAAACATAGAATGTCACGGTTGTGCCTGACCATCTACATGAGGTTTTTACAAATGTGGCACAAGAGAAATCATTTTACATATCTATAAAATAAATCCCTTTTTCGGGCACCTGGGTGGCTCAGTGGGTTAAAGCCTCTGCCTTCGGCGCAGGTCGTGATCTCAGGGTCCTGGGATCGAGGCCCGCATCGGGCTCTCTGCTGAGCCGGGAGCCTGCTTCCTCCTCTCTCTCTGCCTGCCTCTCTGCCTACTTGTGATCTCTGTCAAATAAAGAAAATCCTTAAAAATAAATAAATAAATAAATAAATAAATAAATAATAAATAAATAAATCCCTTTTTCATTGACATGAATGCGTACAGTCTGGACCATTGATGGAGTGTAAGCAGTCTCTTGCAGAGACTGCCCCCTCAGGGACAGAGGTCAAATTCAGAATCAGATACCTACACAAAATTACTGAGATAACCACAGTCCCTTCCTGAAAGGACAGGAAGCCAGCAACACATTCTTCCCAAGAAAACCAAGTGACCATGTGTACCTTTATGCAGGTTGCTCATCATGTGACCTTCGGGGGCATCTTTCTCATTATGCTTCATGGGCTCCCATATTTACTGTGTAACAACTTTCCAGAAGTTTCCAGAAGGTGGCGCTACACACACCGAGGATAGGTGCCATTTTCTAATTTGCCTAAAGGTGGCCTACTGGGACAGAAATAAAAATATTGGGGCACCTGGATGGCTCAGCCAGTTCAATGTCCAACTCTTAGTTTCAGCTCAAGTTATGATCTCAGGGTGCTGGGATGGAGCCTAGGGTTCACTTGGTGCTTAGCCAGGAGTCTGTTAGATTTCCGCTCTCCGCCTCCCCTCTGTGCATGTGCTCGCTCTCGCGCTCTCTCTCTCAAAATAAGTAAATCAGGGGTACTTGGGTGGCTCAGTGGTTAAGCGTCTGCCTTTGGCTCAAGTCATGATCCTGGGGTCTCAGGATCGAGCCCCACATCGGGCTCCCTGCTCGGCGGGAGGCCTGCTTCTCCGTCTGTCACTCCCCCTGCTTGTGTTCCCTCTCTAGCTGTGTTTCTGTCAAATAAATAAAATCTTTTTTAAAAAAGTAATTTGATATAGAGGGCTATGAGAGGATCATGCTAAGAGATAACGATTAACTCTAATACCAGTTACGTAAGATAAACCCTGGTGAGAGTTTGGTTTAGCCGAAAGGTCTCACACCCCTAACAGATTTCACATGCGGCTTGTTGATGTGCTCGCAAGCGGGAGAGCTGGGAGCACCTTGCTTCTGCTTTACTTGAAGAGTTTCGGACAGGTGAGGACTAGCTCCTGGTGCACATCCCCTTCCCTGCTGAAACAACACTGTCTCGTACCCCTGTGCTTTGTCCTTCACTATCTGGTAAGTCTGTGGATGTGGCCAGAGCTCTCCGTGTAGGAAGGATCCCAGCAAAATTAACGTGAACTAATCACTGTGAGGTCCTGTGTATTCAATTCATCTGAGCAGGGAAACCCAGAGTAGGTCTTAGGACACTTTATGGAACCCACGCTGAGGGTCTTATTTGGAGAGAAGGAACTGTCGGTAACCCTCGTCTTATTGTCAGAAGTTAAAGCCGTTTAGTTTGTTTCCTGTTTCCTTTGCTTCACTAAGTCAGTAGGTCACCTGCAGGAGTATCATTAGGGATGATGCTTTTTTCTTTTTTTAAGGGATGCTTTTAGGTTTTGTTTTGTGTTTTTTGAAGGGAGGCTTTTAAAAAGTACAGATGCCTGGTACTACCACCAGACCTAGTAAACAGACTCTGTGGATGTAACCCAGGAATCTGCATTTTATCAATCTTTCCAGCTGATAATCCCTGGCACAAAGAGGACAGGAGAATGCTCCCTGATGTGATGTTATCTGTGTGGAGAATTCATGAGGGCTATTTTTTTTAAAGATTTATATTTTTGATAAAGACAGACACAGTGAGAGGGAAGGAACACAGGGAGGGGGAGTGGGAGAGGGAGACGCAGGCTTCCTGCTGAACAGGGAGTTCGATGCAGGTCTCAAACTTGGGACTCCGGGATCATGACCTGAGCCGAAGGCAGATGCTTAAGGATGGAGCCACCCAGGCACCCTCACTAGAGCTATTCTGTATGTGGAGTTGGTGTGACAGATACGTGGGCTTCGTCCTTGGCTGAGTTTTCCTGTGCTAGTCAGTGTAGACAGAACATCTACTTTTTAGTGCAAAGTTTTCTTTCTTTTTTTTAAGATTTTATTTATTTGACAGAGAGAAACACAGCTAGAGCGGGAACACAAGCAGGGAGAGTGAGAGAGGGAGAAGCAGGCCTCCCGCCGAGCAGGGAGGCCGATGTGGGACTCGATCCCGGGTCTCCGGGATCATGACTTGAGCCAAAGGCAGTCGCTCAACCAACTGAGCCACCCAGGCGCCCCTAGTGCTAAGTTTTCATTTGAATGGTTGGCTTCACCAAATGCTGGTGAAGGTGTGGGAAATCAGAATGCCCATGGCTTGCTGGTAGGCACGTAAGATGCTGCAGCCACTGTGGAAAACCATTTAGCACTTCCTCAGTTAGACCAGTGACTACATGACCCACTCATAATGCCACTCTCACGTATACACCCAAGAGAAAACAGAGCTGAAGTGGTAACTATTTCTCCATCATTATCTACATTAAAAGTACCAGTTAGTTACTTTTGTGAAGTGTCAGTTAACACTGTCCACTACTGTCACTACTTTCCTTACTTTAAGTTCTAGAAGACATTAGAACTCCCTACTGTGCTCCTCCCCACCCCAGAAAATAACCCCTAAGTTAGCATTCTTTTGCTTCGGCCAATAAAACCGAAAACCCAAATTGTTACCCTGCCATTCCTACACTGCTTTATGCTGAACTGGAGTATTTTGCAGGTTAATTTTGTAATACAGGTAGGGAATTTTTTAAATTAGCAGCTAAATTTTTAATTAGCAGAGTGAGAGACAAATAGTGTTCCATAACCGGGATATGACTTCAGTATTCATCAACAAACTTCCCCAAAGACTGTAGTATCTGTTGAGGAAAGTTTCTGGTCTTTCCATTCCCATCAGGGCAGAATTCATGCATTATACTATTAGAAACCCAAATACTGAATTAAGTATTTGCTACATATATATATAGCTACATATATAGAATAATGTAGCTACCACACATCTCACTGGTCCATCATCCATGCAGACCTCAGTGCTAGGTCACTCCTGAAGCTGGCACAGTCCCAAGTCCATTAGAGCCCAGGGAGATCAGACTGGCAAGCGGCCCTCCTTTCCATATCCCCACATCTACTCTCCCAGGCATCATCTTCGTTCCTTGAAGATTTATGCACAAATATCTACCTGCTCTGTACTCCTCCTTCACTCACCAGCCACCTCCATGAGCTAATGATACTCTAAAAAGGGATAGCTCAGGGGTACCTCGGTGGCTCAGTTGGTTAAGCATATGCCTTAGGCTCAGGTCATGATCCCAGGGTCCTGGGATCAAGCCCCCCATCAGGCTCCTTGCTCTGTGGGGCACATGCTTTTCACTCTCCCTTTGGCCCCTGCTACCTCAAATAAATAAATCTTAAAAAATAATAACTAGGGGCGCCTGGGTGGCTCAGTTGGTCTTCGGCTCAGGTCATGATCCTGGAGACCCAGGATCGAGTCCCACATCCGGTTCCCTGCTCGGCAGGAAGCCTGCTTCTCCCTCTCTCACTCCCGCTGCTTGTGTTCCCTCTCTGGCCGTGTTTATGTCAAATAAATAAAATCTTTAAAAAAAAAAAACAAATAAATAAAGGGGATAACTCAAATAGACCAAATTTGTTTTTCCTTTTTTACTTCATTAGCTCTTCAGTCATCTGTAATACCTTATCACAGGTGGCTATATTTCCCTTATCATGACCTGATATTATGTGTTTACACCTAGACTGGCAAGTTAAAGATACGTCACTGCAGCACAGGCGGTGTCCCCATGCCTCTAATGCAAAAGAGAAGAAGATACCCTATCCTCAAAGACTGCGCTTCCCTCTGTGAAAGCATCACTAATTTTACATTACAGATGAGAAAGCTAAGGCTAAGGGATTAAGAGCTAGTACGCCATGTTTGATTTTTTACCCAGAACTAATCAGTCTGTATTATTATTACATGAAAGAAGGAAACATCTTTGAACACTCAAGCACGCCATGCCAGCCTTCATGCAGCCAAAAACCTTCCGCTGTTACTGTGCTTAGTCAGCTTTTTCTTGGGGAGAAGTCTGTTAAACCAAAACTGCCCGTTTATGCAACAATATAGCTGTAAGAAGCCAGAACACAATTTGAGACATGTTGACAACAGAATGGAATCCACATGGACACAGACTCAAGACACAATGACATACAAAACCACAAGTATACAGAGCTCATGGCAAAAAAACGAGGACTAGTGGTGTTCCTCTGGAAGCTAAGAGCAGTCTTTATATTTCTGCCTCATAAAGAATAGCTTTGAGAATGGTCTCAATTTCTTAGGCAATTCAGTTGGCACTACAACTTTCATGCTGGGCAAACAGAAGTTCAGGATTAAGAAAGTATGTGTAGACTAGGGCATGTTATTAATTTTCCAACCAATTAGAATAAACCACAAGACACAAGCCTTGGAATTTTGAAATTAAAAAAAAAATTTTGGCGGGGGGGGCGACTGCCTTCAGCTCAGGTCATGATCCTGGAGACCCGGGATCGAGTCCCACATCAGGCTCCCTGCTCGGCGGGAAGCCTGCTTCTCCCTCTCTCATTCCCCCTGCTGTGTTCCCTCTCTGGCTGTGTTTCTGTCAAATAAATAAAAATCTTAAAAAAAAATTTTTTTTAAGCCACAGTAAAAATGTGTTTAGGAGGTAGTTGCTCTAGAAAATGCCAGTTACTGGAGACAGACAAGCGTGTGACTGGATGGGGTCCATCCTAGAAGCTCATGAATCGTGGCAGTCCACCTTCCCAGAAACCAAATGCCCCTTGACTTTTTCTCAATGAGCCCCCCTCTCTTCTAATTCAACTCGTTTGCTGATTCCTAGAGTTAGCTCCAGGGGAAGAATTCAGTTCTGTGACTTTGTAACCTTTGATAGGTGTTACTCACATCAAAGAAGCATGTAGTTATATGCTGTCTGCTTGTTTTCTTGGGGGGAAAGGGGCACCAGGGTAAAAGGCGAGACAAATCTTAGGCTTGTTCTGCCGAACGGCAGCCTTGCTAACCTTATTTAGCAGAAAAGGCAGAAGCTCGTAGCTCTATTTCACCGGTTCTAAGTTGTTTTTGAACAGTTTGGCATACTGCAGCTTACTGTAAGGAGATGCATGAGATTTCCTCCCGAACTGACCAACATTGGGGGGCTGCAAGTTTGAAGACCCCAAGGAGGAAGTAAGCAGTTTTTCCTAGAGGACCCAAAGTCTTTCTAATTACTCCCACCTGGCTCACCCTTTTGGCAAAAAATGCCTGCTGCCTTTACAGGAAACTGATGCAAGGAGTCACTTGCTTCCTTTCAGTTTTGATTCCTTTTCAGCAAGGCGAGCAGCCTTCTACTGGCTCAACGCTCCCAAGGCTGAGTAAATGGGGAGATCAAAGGGGCGCCTGGGTGGCTCAGTCGGTTAGGCATCTGCCTTCAGCTTAGGTCATGATGCAGCTAATGATGCCAGAGTACCAGGATCAAGTCCCACGTCAGGCTCCATGCTGAGCAGGGAGTCTGCTTCTCCCTCTGCCCCTCACCCACTCGTGATCTCTAAAAGAATCTTAAAAAAAAAAACGGGGAGATAAAGGCAATTAATTGTCACCTTGAAAAAAATTCCTGTATGCACATTAGCTTTATTTTGTTGAAAACCTGTTATTGGGCGCCTGGGGGGCTCAGTCAGTTGAGCATCTGCCTTCAGCACTGGTTGTGATCTCGGGGTCCTAGATCAAGCCCCTCAGGCTCCTTCCTTAGCAGAAGCCTGCTTGCTTCTCCCTCTCCCTCTGCCCGCCACTCCCCCTGCTTGTGCTTGCTCTCCGCCCCCCACCTCTGTGTCAAATAAGTAAAATCTCAGGACAACCTGTTAATCAAACATTCCATTCCAAGCACTAGCTTTCCAATGTTACTGCGCCAGCAATCCCCCCAGGGGGCCGCCTGGAACTCACGTATGTGTATTAATAACCACGTCATGCAAGCTAAGCAGCTCTATGAAAGCAACACACAAAAGCACATGGAACACACAGCAAAAAATTGATCTATTCTGCAGTGAATTTTATTGAATTCATAGGGTGCCTTCCTCCATGGAAAAAATTTTTTTAAAAGTTGTACAGGCATGTTTTGTGAGACAAAGTGGTGAGCGGCCTGCTCAGACCAGAGCGGAGCAGACACCAGCCCACACTGCGGCCCACAGGAAGGTGCTTTTATTCCATACAAACAGCAGAAGTGGTTAACAACAGATGGGACCATAAATGCACGGAATCTTTCTAGAAGTCCTGGCTAGGCTCAGAACTCATCTGCTAATGCCAAACACTGTAAAGCTCTTAATCCGGTTAGAAATGACGGCAACTCCGGACCTTTTGTCTAGCTAACTGCTTCCCCAAGTCAGAGTCGTCTAGCAGGTTAATTGCAACATCACACACTGCCTCCTCTGGCTGGCTGTGCCCCGTCCAGGTGACAAGGACAGGCCTAATGTGTTCTGTGCTGAGGCTGCTGGGCCTCCTGACTGCTCGTGTCCTTCTGTGCACCTTGGTCCTGAGCTTTCTGAGACTCGGTCAGCTGAGGATAAAAGGGACCTACCAGCCAGTTGAGAGGTGTGTTGTTAACAAGATAATCCATCACATCATCTAAAGACTCCTTCATTTTCTGCAGCTGCCCCTTGCTGGATGTGAGGAGGCCATCAGACACTTCCTTAAAGGAGGCAGCACTGCGGAACCCTGAGTAGATGTCACCGGCCATGACTCCCAGGTGACGGGCCTGGTCTTGGATGTTCTGCGGCAACCCCTGGGCGCTGGACAGCAGGGTGTGGCACGTGGTCTGGAGCTGCTGCGTCAGGCTGCAGGCGATAGCCAGAGTACGTGACTCAATGTGCTAAAAAGAGAACGAGTACAAAAATCAGCAGTGCGTCCAACAGTGCTCTTTAATGAATCAGTTCAATTACAGTAAACTGCTTGTGTGCCTACCACATACACGGATTCATTGACTTTTAAAAACCCAGCAAAGAACCCCAAGTAGAGCAGTATTACGCACTTTTCAGGATACACATACTAGCTCTTGGAGCCCAAAACACCCCTCCTAGGACCTCACCATGCTACTGTTCCACCTGGAACATTATGCCCTTGCAACCTAGTTTATTCACCCGGTAGATCTCAGCTTAGCACGGAGCTCTTCGAGCAAGCCGTCTGACTCCCCCAGCCTTACTAAGGCTGAGTCAGGCTCTTTTCCTGTGTCCTCATAGCACCTGTGTTCGTGCTGCCAAAAAAGCAGTACAAACGTTTGTATCTGCCATCAGTCTATACCCAGCAGGAGGGCAAGGCCCATGTTTCTCACTTAGGAGTGTTCTGTTATGGGCAATACCTGTGTCTAGGTTTCTAAAGTGGCTGCACATTTTGGTTTCTTGTCACTTAACCTAGGTACACAGTACTGTTCAAACTTTTTTTTTTTTTTTTTTAAAGGTTTATTTATTTATTTGACAGAGAGAAACACAGCGAGAGAGGGAACACAAGCGAGAGAAGGGAGTGAGTGAGGGAGAAGCAGGCTTCCCGCCGAGCAGGGAGCCCGATGTGGGACTCGATCCCAAGTCTCTGGGATCATGACCTGAGCCGAAGGCAGTCGCCCAATCAACTGAGCCACCCAGGCACCCCTCAAACTTTTTTTTAAAAGATATTATTTATTTGACAGAGAGAGTAGGCAGAGTAGGCAGAGAGGCAGGCAGAGAGAGAGGAGGAAGCAGGCTTTCCATCAAGCAGAGAGCCCAATGCGGGCCTCAATCCCAGGACCCTGAGATCATGACCTCAGCCGAAGGCAGAGGCTTTAACCCACTGAGCCACCCAGGTGCCCGGTTCAAACTTTTAATAGAGAAGAGTATTCTGAGGAATAATGAGAGGATGGCAATGAAAAATTGTGTAAGAACATCCTCAGAAACTGTAGGGGAGGGCTCTGCCCCCAGTGTCTCACCTCAGCACAGTGGGACTCATCTGTATCATCATAGCCAATGCTTTTCTTCCACTCCAGCCAGGAGAGATAGAACTGATCCTGGGCACCTTGAATTTTCTGGTTGGCGCTATGCACATTCTTCCTGGCAAATTCAATCTAGAACACATTGAAGTAACACAAAAGAACAAACCAGTCAGATATTCATGTTAGTCTGTTCTCAGATCTACGGTATCAATCAGACAACAGAAAAAATAAAGTTTCCATGAGAGTTTAAGGAGAGGCCCCTGCTATCAATGATACTGGGTGTTTTTTTTGTTTTTTTTTGTTGTTGTTTTTTTTTTAAAATCAGCCAAGTAATCATAGTTCTTTCCGGCCTCTACCTAATTACTAAACCACAGTCTCCTAATTTACCTCCAGTTTAGCATAGGTAAGGCAACTCAAATTTAATACGTGTATTCACAAAAGATAAAATGACAAAAAGAAAAGGAATTAAAACCTCCTCTTCCCTGTTGCCAGGGACCTCTTTCCCCTTCCAAGAAACCAGTTTCTAATGGCAGTATGTACCTACCTACGGTTCTGTAACTTGGCAACTTTCAGTGGCTACACAATAGCTCTCTTATGATATAGCAGTTTACTTTCCTATTAGTTGATAGGCATTGCTTATGGGGTTTTGCAACTTGGAACTTCTAGAACTGTCTCTCGGAAACATTTCCAAAAATAAACTGCTCAAGGCATAGATGTGTCTGTGACTTACCCAGAACAGTCCCTGTATCCCCCAGAAGTGCGCAAGTACACGCATACCTCTCTCCCTCCCTCATTACGAATGCGTCAAGCTTTGCCAGCAAGAGAGGCCAAGAGAAGCATCTGCAATTGGGCCCCTCCCAGTAAGATTAACACTGCTTCCCTGGAGTTCAGCTAGCTATACCTGCTTTTCTGTGAGTTGCTTGTATACTCTTTGCCCATTTTACTACTGGGTTTTTCATTAAGGTTAAAATTCTTAGATTTCATGACTGCATTTCCTCTCATCCCTGCAGATAAATCAAACGCACCTTGGCTACCCTGAAGTCTTACTCACCAGATTAACAGTGGAATGGAGCTGAGAAATGGTCTCTTGGCTTTTTTGCTTGGCTTCTTGAACCCTGCTGAGAGCCTGCTGGTAGGCCCGGGAGCGGAGCTTGGTAGACAGGGATCCCAATCTAACGTAGTAACTTGGCTTCTGAACGGTATCAAACCCTTCAACTTTTTTTGCTGCTGCTTCTGGAATTAGGGGGAAAAGGACGGGGTAGAAACTGTAAGGGATCACAGCTTGAAGTGATGAGGCCTGCCTGGCCTCTAACCTGGATCTTATCTGGTACAATCAACCCATCCATCTATCAATTATGCTCTCATTTCCCCCAGACAGCTCCGGCCTGCAGCTGGGCTTAACCACCGAACACATACATTATCACTGCATCCTACAGTTTTACTCTTTAATCTGCATCCTATAGTTTTAGCTACACATGTCTCAATCCATTAGGGTGAGCTTCTTGGGCAACACAGGTACTGAGTGCATAATGACTCTGTAAAGCAGCCCATTAAAGACGATCCATTTATAAAAATTTCTCTAGGATAATTTCTCTCCAGAGTTTCTAAACGTACTATGTAGAATTCAACATGAAACCTAAGATGGCTTTAGGAAAAGGTCTACAGAGACAAAGAGATGATCAGTTGCCCAGGAAAGGAAAAGGAGACGGACTACAGACAGGGACAAAGGGTCTTTGAGCATGACAGAAATGCTGCACCACTGACTGTGGTGATGGCTGGGCCACTGCAGCTCTAACTCAGAATGGAGCAGGTGACTTTTATGGGGTATGAAGTAGATCTCAATGAAGCAGTGTTTTGTTTTTGTTTTGTTTAAAGATTTTATTTATGGGTGCCTGGGTGGCTCAGTGGGTTAAAGCCTCTGCCTTGGGCTCAGGTCATGATCCCACGGTCCTGGGATCGAGGCCCGCATCGGGCTCTCTGCTCGGCAGGGAGCCTGCTTCCTCCTCTCTCTCTGCCTGCCTCTCTGCCTACTTGTGATCTGTCAAATAAATAAATTTTAAAAATCTTTAAAAATATATATTTTATTTGACAGAAACACAGCCAGAGAGGGAACACAAGCAGCAGGAGAGGGAGAAGCAGGCTTCCCGCCAAGCAGGGAGCGGGCTACAGGGCTCCATCCCCGGACTCTGGGATCGTGACCTGAGCTGAAAGCAGAGACTCAACCACTGAGCCGTCCAGGAGCCCCATCAATGAAGCAGTTTTAAAAGACTGCTTTAAGATCTAAGCCATTAGTTTAAGACAAATTACCTAGTTCGAATTATCTAGTTCTCCAATTACCTAGTTCTTAAAAAAAAAAAATTTACTTATCTGATAATGAGCAAAAGCAAGCGATCACAGAGGGAGAAGCAGACGCGCCACTGAGTGGAGACCCGATGCAGGACTGGATCCCAGGAGCCCGAGATCACGACCCAAGCAGAAGGCAGACACTTAACCAACTGAGCCATCTGGGGGCCCTACCCATTACCTAGTTCTTTCTCAGTGAGAGGGAGGTACTGGTCCACCAGCAGCTCTGATTTGGTGAGCGCGTTTTCCACTCCACTGCTAACCAGGTGCATCATCCGACTTCCCAAGACTGTGTTAATGCTGCCGTTGACCACAGACCGGGTCTTCTCCACACTGCCCGTCACTGCTCCTTTGGTCTTGTCCATCACCCCACTAATAGTGCTGGCCATGGAATCCTTGGCCCCTGTCACCCTACTTGTCACAGCATCTTTTGCCCCAGTCACAACGCCTCGGGCATTGGCAACAACCTACAAATAGAGAGAGAGACCGCTTGACTGAGGAGCACAGAGACATAAATACCAATGAAGGCAGCCCCGCTGAAGTACTAAAGAAGGAATCTGACCCTTTCACTCTCTAGCTTTAGGTCTTAGGCAAGTCATCGGGAGTTGACAAGCCTCACTTACCTTATCAGCTGTTATCTGCCCTACCTCCCATCACTCCAGGGTTGTTGGAGGAGCAAAGGAGATAAAATGACATAAAATTTGTCAAAGGATTTTTTTAAAAA
This sequence comes from Spilogale gracilis, assembly GCA_004023965.1. Taxonomy (NCBI): domain Eukaryota; kingdom Metazoa; phylum Chordata; class Mammalia; order Carnivora; family Mephitidae; genus Spilogale; species Spilogale gracilis. The sequence continues at coordinate 43,813 of PITA01012053.1, read as the reverse complement.
CTAGATGATTGTGTAATAAGGCACAAGTGGTGCTATGGAGAACAGCATTTTCCATGCTGACATACTTACAATGAGAGTCACAGACAGGGACCACGCCCACCCGGCCCAATGCACAAGCCCCAGAAGGCCAACACCAGGGCAAAGAGGTCACATTCACCATCCCACTGGATGTGCTCTCAGATACCAAGTGAGAAAAGGTTCTAAACACGACATCTGCATTTTAATACCACCTGGGAATCAGTTATTTTTGAGAGCAACACCACCTAGAGGCAAAACCCCAATTTAATGAAGATCAACCTAAAAGCATCATAGTCTAAAAAGTGGCGAGTGCATCTCTGCTTCTTAGACATAACCTGACAATAATTCAGCAAGTAAAGCAGTGGCCTTTCAAAAACACATCCAGGAGAAGAGAGTATTTCCTACTTATGATATGCACAGCCTATGTTAAACAGATAGAACATGAAGATTTGTGAGGTGGTAAGCCTTAATTAGCACTCTTACCCAAAGCTCACCTGGTTTGTTGGCTGATTCAGAATGGGCAGTTTCTCCTCGATCCTGTCTAGCCCCTTACAAGCGTAGGTATTGGCAACCGCAACTATAAGAATTGCAAACAGGGAGAACATTAAGTGCGGTAAGAATGAATACATCCAAGGCACCTGGGTGGCTCAGAGGGTTAAGCCTCTACCTTCCGCTCAGGTCATGATCTCAGGGTCCTGGGATCGAGTCCTACACTGGGCTCCCCGCTGAGCGGGGAGCCTGCTTCCCCTCTTTCGTTGCCTGCCTCTCTGCCTATTCGTGATCTATCAAACAAATAAATAAAATCTTAAAAAAAAAAAAGAATACATACATTACACCTTGAACCTTTGGCCGTATTACAAAAAAATAGCAAAATGTTCATCTTAATTACTATGTGATGCACTGCCTAGTGTCTAGCTCAGCAGCAGGTGGCTGGCGACTTCTACTGACAGGGAAATAAGGACGTGGAAGGTGTCACTGGCAGAGGCAGCAACATGCCAGGTCGGAAGTTGGCTAAGACGCTCCTTCCGCATCAACTGGTTATAGAAGGTTAATGCCAAGTGAAGCCAGGCTTCACCTGTACCATCATTCCTGGAGTGAGGACAACTCTCCAAATTAGCATATCCACTCCAGTTTAATCCCCACCTCCACTTAATCCAGTACGTGGCAGCGTAAATTGGTTTGTCACCAGGAAACGGTAATGCTAACAGCACCCCAGATCTGCCCAGCAAAGCCCAGTTTGTAGTCTAGGCTTCCCTTCCAATGATGACCGGCCCAAGCACTAATAACAAGTTCATCTGGGAAGGAGCAGAGTTGGAAAAACAGTCTCCAAAGGTCCCTTGAAGTCCTGAAATTCTACGATCTAACCATTTAGGGAAATGATTTAAACCTCGAGTGAAAAGCGGTTAATAACATGAAGAAATGGGACCCTTCATACACCACTGGGGGGAGGGGGGATGTAAAATGGTGCAGCTGCTTTGGCAAACAGTCTGGCAGTTCCCCAAAAGCTCACACGGTCATTAGATGACTCAGCAAAGCCACTCCCAGACATATAAAATGCATAATTCAGTGGCATTCAGTTCATTCACAATGATGTGCAGTTATCACCCTATTATTTCCAGAACTTTCTCATCATCATCCTAAACAGAAACTGGTAGGAGGTTCCTTTCCGAGGTGATCGGTTGCAAAGATACTTGCACAACTCTATGAATAAAATAAAAAACGCTTCATTGTGCACTTTATGTGGGTGAATTGTATGGTGTGCTAATTGCATCTGGCTGGAAGATGTTCATTTTTGAAATAGTTCATGAGGTCCTTTATTTCAGTTCATTCTCTAGCTTCCCTTATGATCTCAGCTGTCAGTACAGAGGCATCTCCAGAGGACTGTTTCTCTCTCCTGAACATCTACTGTAACGAGGCAGGTCATCCGTAACAACAAGGGCCACATGGCAGTTTCTAAGTAAAGACAGGAAGTGCCTTGAGAAAGGCTAAGGATTCTCTGATGTTGCCTCTATTGGGCTCATCCCTGCCCAATCCCTTGGACTCAAACTTGTGGAAGAAATCAGAACTCACTTTGTGGCTCCAGCTTCTGGATGATGGGCAGGGCACTCGTCACAGCCACAGAAGTGATGGTCTTCACACCCTTCTCTGCCATCTCGCACACAGACCTCAGGCACGGATACTGATCCTTTGTACTGATATAGGCGGAGGACACGAGGTCGTACGTGGAGCTCACCAAGGGTAGGTTAACTACCCGGGTCACCACACTCTGCAACCAAGCAGAGCCAAGTGTTAAGCCTTCAAAACACACCCGGAGGGAAAGGGATCAAGAAGCCGTATTTAAAATTCATACCGGTTGTGGACCAACTGCGACAGATGCCATTATTTCTTCTTGGAGAACAAAAACCTGTGGAAGAGAAACTGTTTTCAGGACGACAGGGTAAGACGCTCTCAGATTCATTCCCAAGTAAATGTGTATTTCAGGAAGAGAAAATTTCAAGTTGAGGTAGTCTTCATTTCTCCCCACCCTCTAGCTCTCAGCTCCCCCCTGAGCAGTTCTGAGGCCGGCTTTCAGAAATTATGGGTAAAGTTCCGATAGAAAAGAGAGGGTCTGTGGGTGATAAAAGCAAAGACACTGCATTGTTGAGATGTTGGTCTTGTGTAGCCAGCAGGGTACTAGAAATGCCTTTCAAAAAGAGTATCTGTTCACAAAAACACTGGAACAAAGTTAAAATCCAGAGAGAGGGGTGCTGGCTTGGCTCAGTCAGTAAAGTACGAGACTTTTGATCTGGGGGTTGTGAGTTCAAGCCCCATGCTGGGTGTAGAGATTACTTAAAAATGAAATCTGTGAAAGAGAGAGCTTTCAAGTAGAAGACATCTTTGACAGTTAAGACTAAGAAGTGGAAGCACTTTGGGAGGATTTATTCCTTCCCTGGGAAAGGAAACGAAGCACAAGAGCTGCAAGGGAACATCCCGGGAGACTTTTCAATGTGAATTTGCCTCCAACAACCCGCGTGCGCCCACATAAAACTGCCTCACTGCTAAGCAGCAGAGTGGGAAGCCCTGCGCAGCCCGGTGGCCGCCGCTCCAACCTAGACACCTAGTGCTACAGGAAATGAGAAAGAGCCCTTCTTGGGACGCACGTCGGCCGCCAATGCCCATAGCCTCGCGGTCGCTGGGAGCCGCTAAGGAAATCCGGCCCGAAGAGGATCTGCCAGCGCATTTCCTTTCCAGTAATGGACTTGAGACCAGTGGAAACTGTTACCCCGCAACCAAGCCCAGAAGCTACACCCGCACTGCAGCTACGGGTAGAAGAAACTGGAAGGACAAAAGCCAAAGGGGAAAGCGCAGGCCCGGGACACCGCCCCTTCCCAGCGCCGACCCGGAAACCGCCCCGAGGCGGCGAGGCGAGCAGGCTCCGGGACCACCGCCCCCCGTTGCGACCTGGAGCCCCGCGGGGTCCCCGCGCCAGTGCGCGGCGCGCACCTACCGACCCACAGCACAGGAAAAGTCCACGCTCCCGCAAGACCCGCGCGGCGTCGAAAGCGCGTGGTGCCAGCGACCCGCTTATATACCCCGCCGGCCCCGCCCCCCGTGCCTCCGCCGCACGTGACCCTCGGCCGGGGACGCGGAACTGCCCCGGCCCCGCCCGGAGTGGGCGCCCCGCGGGTAGAGCCGCGGAGTGAGAGGCGGGGAGGCGCGCGCCCAGCTCCCGGGTTTTGCAAAAGGCGGCGGCGAGGTCGCGCGCCCCAATGGACGGTAACCTGTCGGTGCCCGTCAGTCCTCGGAATAGAACGCCCTTTAAAGAACGCAGACCTTGGCTCCTAGACTTATTTTTAGCAAGTAAGTCACTTCTGAAGTTTTGTGAAATTCTACCCCGTTGATGGACCCGTAGAGATGGTTTTAATGCTCTTGTTGTCTTTAAGGTCAGTCTTTCAAATGTATTTCTTATTTAAAGCTGAGTTGCAGTTTCCAAAAAGGGTCTTGGAATACCGTCGGTTGGCCCCTTTTTTTTTCTGAAGGGTACTTAAGTCCAAACCACTCCAGGATCTTAGCTGTCTGTGCTGATTATGCAAGGCTTCTTTTTAATTGTAGGTTATGCTTTTAAAACAGAGAGAGAGTTAGGAAGTTAAATTACCAACATTTGAGTTCTAAAATGACTATTAAAAATGTATCCCTGGGCGCCTGGGTGGCTCAGTTGGTTGAGTGACTGCCTTCGGCTTAGGTCATGATCCCGGAGACCTGGGATCGAGCCTCACATCAGGCTCCCTGCTCGGCGGAAAGCCTACTTCTCCCTCTCTCACTCCCCCTGCTTGTGTTCCCTCTCTAGCTGTGTTTCTCTCTGTCAAATAAATAAATAAAATATTTAAAAATAAATAAATAAATATAAATAAATAAAAATGTATCCCTTATGCAAGACCGAATTCATACATCTAGAGGCCCTCAGCAAGAAAGTATGGTATTTCTCTCCCTCTCGCACCACGTGATTCGAAAGAAAACACCACACCAAACCATAAGATAAACGTTAGAAAATCCAAAAAGTTACTGAAATAGTTTTTAGATTATCCCACACTATATGGTTGACACTTTCAATGATTTAAACAATCAAATTATTTCTTTCTCTCTTTTTCTTTTTAGTGTTCCAGTCTTGTTAAGGCTGTGAGCAGATGTTTGGTGAGCTAGCTGTGACTCTAACCCTTACTCCGTGCGAAATGGTAGGTATGTATTGCCTTTTGAGTAAAGACTTGTTAGGTCGGTTTTGTTGTTGTTGTTGTTTACACATCCCTCCAATCTGACCTCTCATTTTGCAACAGAAAACTCTTGCCCTTTCACCTACGAAGGGCTTTTCTTTTTGAGTGTGGTGTCCTCCTTAAGGAGAGAGCAGGTTTCCTTTTGTTTTTCTATGCCTCTAAGGGAGAGGGCTCCAGGGACTAATGAGGCTCAGCCCACGAGGCACCTACAACCCTCTTTTGTCTTCCAGAATCCGGGAATGGGTGTATCTGGCCACTGGAATGACGTCCAAGTCTTTGAGGTGATTCTTTCTTTCTTTCTTTCTTTCTTTCTTTCTTTCTTTCTTTCTTTCTTTCTTTCTTTCCTTCTTTCTTTCTTTTTTTCTTTCTTTCTTTCTTTCTTTCTTTCTTTCTTTCTTTCTTTCTTTCTTCCTTCCTTCCTCCCTTCCTTCCTTCTTTCCTCCCTTCCTCCCTTCCTTCCTTTCTTTTTTTAATTTGACAGAGAGAAACACAGCTAGAGAGGGAACACAAGCAAGGGGAGTAAGAGAGCTAGAAGCAGGGCACCTGGGTGCGTCAGTGGTAAAGCCTATGCCTTCAGCTGAGGTCATGATCTCAGGTCAGGGTCCTGGGAGCGCGTTTGGCTCTCTGCTCAGTAGGGAGCCTGTTTCCTCCTCTCTGCCTGCCTCTCTGCCTACTTGTGATCTCTCTCTGTCAAATAAATAAAATATTTTTTAATAAAGATTTTATTTATATATTTGACAGAAAAACAGCCGGAGAGAGAACACAAGCAGAGGGACTGAGGAGGGAGAAGCAGGCTTCCCGCCAAGCAGGGAGCCTGATGTGGGGTTCGATCCCGAGTCTCCAGGATCATGACCTGAGCCAAAGGCAGTCGCTTAACTAACTGAGCCACCCAGGCGCCCCAAATAAAATCTTAAAAAAAAAAAGGGGGGGTGGGGGAAGCAGGCTTACCACCAGGCAGGGAGCCAGATGGCGGGACTGTATCCCTGAACTCCTGGATCCTGACCTGAGCAGAAGGCAGTCGCCTAACCAACTGAGCCACCCAGGCACCCCCTTTGAGGTGATTCTGATAGCCTCTGAAGTTTGAGAATCATTGTTTTATTTTATTTTATTTTTTAAATAAATATTTTATTTATTTGACAGAGAGAAACATAGCCAGAGAGGGAACACAAGCAGGGGGAGTGAGAGAGGGAGAAGCAGGCCTCCCGCCGAGCTGGGAGCCTGATGTGGGACTTGATCCCTGGTCTCTGGGATCATGACCTGAGCCGAAGGCAGTCGCTTAACCAACTGAGCCACCCAGGCGTCCCAAAATCATTGTTTTATAGAAGTGTTTTTTCATACTGTGGTGGGGGATTTGCACCTCAGTTAAAATCATGTAGAGTGGGGGCGCCTGGGTGGCTCGGTTGGTTGGACAACTGCCTTCAGCTCGGGTCATGATCCTGGAGACCTGGGATCGAGTCCCACATCGGGCTCCCTGCTCGGCAGGAGGCCTGCTTCTCCCTCTCTCACTCCCCCTGCTTGTGTTCCCTCTCTGGCTGTGTTTCTCTCTGTCAAATAAATAAAATCTTTAAAAAAAAAAAATCATGTAGAGTGCTTGTTAAACATTCTGCCTCCTACCCCAGACCTACTGAGCCAGGATGTCTAGGGAGTGAGACCGAGGAGCCTGCATTTTAAAGATTTTTTTTTTTAAGATTTTATTTATTTGAGAGAGAGAGATTACATACAAGTAGGCAGAGAGGCAGACAGAGAGAGAGGAGGAAGCAGGCTCCCTGCCAAGCAGAGAGCTCCATATGGAGGTACTGAGATCATGACCTGAGCTGAAGGCAGAGGCTTTAACCCACTGAGCCACCCAGGCACCCCAGGAGCCTGCATTTTAAATAACCCTTTTGAGGAGCGCCTGGGTGGCTCAGTTGGTTAAGCGACTGCCTTCAGCTCAGGTCATGATCCCAGAGACCTGGGTTTGAGTCCCACATCGGGCTCCCTGCTCGGCGGGAAGCCTGCTTCTCCCTCTCTCACTCCCCCTGCTTGTGTTTCCTCTCTGGCTGTGTTTCTCTCTGTCAAATAAATAAATAAAATCTTTATAAATAAATAAATAAATAAATAAATAAATAAATACCTACCCCTTTTGAGCCCCTGTACTCTTCACATGGTACTTTACATGTTCCTCACATTTCAGCCTCCGAACAGTCTAGAACACCATGTTATTAAAGAAGGAACAGCCTCAGGCGAGTTAGGGGATTTGCCACAGTGTTAAGGCTGACTAAGCAACAAGCTAAGCAAGACTAAATCCTACAGGCCCGACCTCGGCTGGTTACCTAATTTCTCTTTATCTTATTTCCCTCATCTAGAAAGTGGAAATACTAGTAGTCCTCCGTGCTCTAAATAAAAGACATATGGGTTTTCGCTGTATTTGTTTTTCAACTTTTGTGGGGCTTCAAATGTCTCAAGAGACAAAGTAGAGGAAATAGTATAGCAATGAAAGAAAATGATCAGGTGTGTAATTATTTGCTATGTAATGTAAACTGCAGACACGTAACACTATTCAAAACAAGCAAACTAAACTGCACTTAGAAATGAGGACGGCAGTTGCTTTGGGGGCTGAGGAGGACTAGTGGCTGGGTGTGGCCCTTTGAGTGATCTAATTTTTTCTTTCCCTTTTTTTTTTTCTTTCCCTTTTTTTTTTTAGAGAGCCCATGAGAGAGAGCACACATGAAAATGTATTGACCATATGAATTTATATATTTATATATTAAACCTGTGTATTTTTGCATGTATGTTCTACCTCTCTAGGTAAGTTCTGAAAAGTTGAGAAAAGAGAAAAGTATAGTTGTGCTTACTTCATAAATTTTGGCAAGGATTAAATGAATCAATGCCAGGTGCTTAGATATGGTAGCTATTATTAATGTTTCATCACCACACCCAGAGCTGTTTTTTTTTTTTTTTAAGATTTTATTTATTTGGGGCGCCTGGGTGGCTCAGTTGGTTGGGCGACTGCCTTCGGCTCGGGTCATGATCCCAGAGACCTGGGATCGAGCCCCACATCGGGCTCCCTGCTCGGCGGGAAGCCTGCTTCTCCCTCTCACACTCCCACTGCTTTGTGTTCCCTCTCTGGCTGTGTTTCTCTCTGTCAAATAAATAAAATCTTTAAAAAAAAAAAAAAAGATTTTATTTATTTGACAGCAAGAAACACAGCCAGAGAGGGAACACAAGGAGGGGGAGTGAGAAAGGGAGGAGCAGGCTTCCCACTGAGCAGGGAGCCCTATGTGGGGCTCGATCCCTGGTCTCCAGGATCATGACCTGAGCCGAAGGCCGTCGCTTAACCAACTGAGCCACCCAGGCGCCCCGCCCCCCCCAGAGCTGTTTTGTCCAAGAGAGCCATGCTGGGCATTGGATTGCAGAGAGCTCAGCTCACAAGGGAAGTAGAAGGAGCTCCTAGGGACCGGCAACATCCCAAGCCCGGCCTAGTCTTCCTGAACTACAAAGTGTGGGAGACCCTGCTGACAAAGAAACCTATCCTAGAGTTTATAGCAACTCAGCCTTCTTTGAGTATATAACTGATACAAAGAAATAGTGAAATAGTAAGAAAAAAAAGTCTGGCAATGAAGTTTCCTCTTCCAGAGGAGGGACACCAGGTTCTCTCGCTGGCTTTTTTCTCTTCCCTCTGGAGTAAGCACGTTGAGCTCCAGCTGCATTCACCTGCATGGACTCCACGTGTAGCCCGTGGTCCCTCCCAGCCCTTCCTCTTTGGGCATACCCTCAGTCTCTCTGTCTGATGCCTACCCATCTGGCAAACTTGACTCACTCTGTGCCACACAGCTCTTTTCTGTGACGCCCTCCTCAGCCCGAAGGCCACAAACTCGCCAATGGCAGAACTGACCTTCAAACCAGACAAGTCTGGCTCCCAAATCTGTGGTGTGTGTTCTTAGGCAGTGAATACACTTGACCTTCATAGGCCTCAATGCCTGTATGACTGTATGAAGGAATTAGATGGTATCTAGGGTTCCTTCCAGCTGTATTGTCTTAATCCAAAAAAAACCAATATATTATTTACAGTGTTACAGGTGTTACAGTGTTCTTTCTACAAACATTATCCCAAACCAGATAGGTACCTTTTCCTACTCCCTTATCATAAGACAGCCCCATTCAAATGCATCAGAAATACTATGTTTCTTTCCATCTGAAGTGGAAATTAGATAAAAACTGCTTTTCTCATGAACCAGAGACTAAAATAATGGGTCACAGCTAATGGGTCAGAAGGCCAGATGGCTTCTGTTTTGACCAGTTCAAACTGGTCATGCAAACTGGTCACCAGCAGGAAGAATTTCTTGGATGACTTAATTAATCTACTTTCGTAATCATGCCTAAGCTTGATCCTCTGCCATTCTTCTTGTATTCCCCTCCAAAATACCTTGGAGAGGAAAAATCAGCTCGTCTTTCACATGGCCTTTATCCTGACTTAGTTTCCAAACAAAGCAACCTCCTCCTTCTCAAAGAACTTCATATATTTTAGCCTGCCAGGGCCCCTTCCCTTCTCTCTTTCAAATGGATACTCAAGTGGAAGCATACAAAGTATAGATCTCATCAAAATTTGAATCCATGTCTTATCTAATCTATTTCCTTTCCCACCATCTTGTAGCTAGTTATAGGTTTGAGATTTCATAAACAAATTATCCTGGAGTAGCACAACTTCCTGTATTTTTTTTCTCTTTCAGTGAATGCAATTTTTTTTTAAATATTTATTTATTGGGGCGCCTGGGTGGTCCAGTTGGTTGGGCGACTGCCTTCGGCTCAGGTCATGATCCTGGAGACCTGGGATCGAGCCCCACATCGAGCTCCCTGCTCGGCGGGAAGCCTGCTTCTCCCTCTCTCACTCCCCTTGCTTTTGTTCCCTCTCTGGCTGTATTTCTCTCTGTCAAATAAATAAATAAAATCTTTTTTTTAAAAAAAGGTATTTGTTTATTTTTAGAGAGAGCGTGAATGCAGGTGCGGGAGGGGCAGAGGGAGAGGGGGAGAGAGAATCTCAAGCTGACTCCACGCTCAGTGCAGAGCCCCCATGGGGCTGGATCCCATGATTCCAAAATCACAACCTGAGCTGAAACCAAGAGTCTGTTGCTCAACCGACTGAACCACCCAGGCTTCCCTAAATGAATTCATATAGCTTACTTTTTATTTATTTAATATCCAATTTATTCCCTATCACACACAAAGGACTTGGATTACCTCACAAAAGCATAGAATATAAGAATACATTTTATTTTTTTATTTTTTTAAAGATTTTATTTATTTGAGAGGGAGAGAAAGAGAGAGAAAGAAAGAGAGCACAAGCGGCTGAGAGGCAGAGGGAAAAGCAGGCTCTCCACTAAGTCCCAACGCGGGACTCAATCCTGGGATTCTGGCATCAGGACTGGAGCAGAAGGCAACACTTAACCAACTGAGCCACCCAGGCAACTAAGAATACGTTTTAAATAGGCAAGAAAAATAAGGCAGAGTACGATGAAGCCTACTGTTTTCAGATTATCATCATCACATCAGGTAATTAACTTTTACAACAGGAGAGGCTCAGTGACTCAATAAGGATGAAGAAACAGCTCCTAAAATAGTAATCTATTGTGTGAAAAGAAGGTGCCACACTAGAGCTTATCAATAATAGTAAGTTCTTTTGTAGTTTCTTACTACAGTATTAGACTGTGGCAAAAAAATAAAATAAAAAAATATGGGCGCCTGCGTGGCTCAGTTGGTTAAGCAACTGCCTTCAGCTCAGGTCATGATCCCGGAGTCCTGGGATTGAGCCCCATATCCGACTCCTTGCTCAGCGGGAAGCCTGCTTCTCCCTCTCTCACTCCCCCTGCTTGTGTTCCCTCTCTCACTGTGTTTCACTCTGTCAAATAAATAAGATAAAAAAATTAAAAAACAAAAAAACCCATTGAAATCAGAGCCCTGACTTTTTCTCTCCAGTTTTATTGAAATACAGCAGATATAACAGTTTGTAAGTTTAAGGTGTACGATGTAGTTACTTTAATACGTATATATGGAAACAGGATTACCACAATAAGGTTAGCTATCACATCATGTAGTGATAGTTTGTGTGTGTGTATGTGATGAGCTCTTACAATCTACTTTCTTTTTTTTTAAAATATTTTATTTATTTATTTGACAGAGAGAAACAGAGCCAGAGGGGGGAACACAAGCAGGGGGAGTGAGAGAGGGAGAAGCAGGCCTCCCGCCGAGCAGGGAGCCTGATGTGGGGCTCGATCCCGGATCTCCGGGATCATGACCTGAGCCGAAGGCAGTTGTTCAACCAACTGAGCCATTCAGGCGCCCCTAAAATCTACTTTCTTGACAACTTTGAAATATACAAAGCAGCAACACCTGGGTGGCTCAGTCATGGAGCGACTACCTTCAGCTCAGGTCATGATCCTGGAGACCCGGGATCGAGCCCCACATCGGGCTCCCTGCTCGGCGGGAAGCCTGCTTCTCCCTCTCTCACTCCCCCTACTGTGTTCCCTCTCTAGCTGTGTTTCTGTCAAATAAATAAAATCTTTAAAAAAAAAAGAAAGAAAGAAATATACAAAGCAGTACTGTTAACTCTAGTCATCGTGCTGTATATTATGTCCACAGAACTTATTTGTCGTATAGGTGGAAGTTTGTAGAGTTCCAATTTGGAATCTATCTATACTGTGCTGATACCAATAACACCTACCTCAAGGGATTATTGTGCAGAAAAAGAAGACAATGAGTATAAGGCCTCAAACATAGCAGCGGGCAAATAGTAAGTTCTTAGCTAGGGTCATTGACTTTCTCCTTTAAATTTCATTTTGCTCAAAGAAAATAGAGCCAGCTAAAATTCAGGTGATGAGAATGAACAGGATTTTAGAGCAGGAAGAGAGCCCATTGATGGTCCCATCCAGTGAGTCCCTGTGTGTATGACAATGGCCTGGGGCACTTTTTTTTAAAAGTACAGGTTCTGAGACCTCATCCCCAGAAATTCTTTTTCACCAAATTTAAGAAATAGTCCAGGGGCACCTGGGTGGCTCAGTCATTGGGCATCTGCCTTTGGCTTGAGTCATGGTCCCCAGGGTCCTGGGATGGAGGCCCGTATTGGGCTCTCTACTGGGCCGGAGGCCTGCTTCCCCTCTCTCACCCTCCCTTCTTGTGTTTCCTCTCTGTCAAATAAATAAATAAAATGTTGACAAGAAGAAAAAAAAAAGAAATAGTCCAGGCGGCACCTGAGTGACTCAGTAGGTTGAGTGTCTGACTCTTGCTTTTGGCTCAGGTCATGATCTCAGGGTCATGGGATCGAGCCTCACCATGGACTCCATGCTCAGGGCAGAGTCAGCTTGAGATTCTCTTCCTCTCCTCTTTCCCTTTTCCTAGCTCATGCTCTCTCTCCCCCTCTTCCCTCCTTGTCTCCCTCAAATAACGTAAATAAGTAAATAAATAAATAACCTTTAAAAAAAAACAAAAACAGTCCAAGGGCCTGGCACTGAGCCCAGGATCAGGCTCCACGCTCAGATGGGAGCCTGCCTCTCCCTTTCCCTCTGCCCCGTACCCCCCACCATGTGTGCGCACTCTCTCTCAAATAAATAAAATCTTAAACAAAAACAAAAACAAGTCCAGAAACATTTAAAAAATAGCCCAGGTCATTCTGATGCAGGTAATCCTTTGAGAAATACTGCATTCCCGCCAGACTTCTATGGGACAAAGCTGCTGAGTGCTTTGCCTAGGGCACCACAGCTGGCAGAGTTGACACGAGAACCTGGGACACCTGGCTTTAGGGCCTTCCCACAATAGATGCAACAACATAATTCAGCAGGAGGTCTGTTTCACTGAATCCTTTTGGCATAAAGAATTGCCCTTTATAATACATACTGTTGACCTTTGAATACTGAGGATTTGAGCTGCATGAGTCCACTTATATGTAGATCTTTTTCAATAAGTACAATACAGTACTATAAATATATTTTATCTTCCTTATGATTTCCTTAATATTTTCTTTTCTCTAGCTTACTTTATTGTACAAATACGGTATATAGTACATAAAACAAAATATATGTGAATCGACTGTCTATATTCTCAGTAAGGCTTCTAGTCAACAGTATGCTATTAATACTTAAGTTTGGGGGGAATCAAAAGTTATGCAGATTTTTTTAAAGATTTAATTTATTTATTTCTCAGAACGAGAGAGCGCAAGTTGGGGGAGAGCAGGCAGAAGGAGAAACAGCTCCCTGTGGAGCAAGGATCCCAATGCAGGACATGATCCCAGGACCCCAGGATCATGACCTGAGCGAAGGCAGACATTTAACCGACTGAGCCACCCAGGGTGCCCCTATATGCAGAATTTGAAGTGCATAGGAGGTCAGCACCCCAACCCCTGTGTTGTTCAAGAGTCAACTGTATTTATTAATTTAAACTCTAACTCAACCTTACTCACCAGCACCAATGCTAGAAACAAACCAGTTCTCAACCTCAAGGCCTAATAACTCAAGAACTTATGATTTGGGGGTTATTAGAGCGTCGGAGTTTGCAAAATAAGTGCCTTTGTCCTGAGTAACCTAAGTAGCTCTGCTTGGAGGTCACAATCCCAGTGTGTGTCAAAGTCCATGACAATCAGGAATTGACCACAGGAAAATTGAAGTGGGTAAAGTATTTTCTGAGGGCTCCTCACCTACTCTTTCAGCCCATTTTCTCTCCTTGAAGAATCCTCCTTTCCCAAAGTGGTTTAATGTTCTTTGTCTACTTTAAGTCTCCCTACCACAGTGTCCTCCCCAACACACTCCAATTCTAACAAGCTTGTGTTCTCAATGGAAAAGTCAAAAGCAGGGCGCCCGGGTGGCTCAGTCATTAAGCGTCTCCCTTCAGCTCAGGTCATGATCCCAGAGTCCTGGGATCAAGCCCCACATCGAGACCCACATCGAGCCCTACATCGGGCTCCCTGCTTGGCAGGAGGCCTGCTTCTCCCTCTCTCACTCTCCCTGCTGTGTTCTCTCTCTCTAGCTATGTTTCTCTCTGTCAAATAAATAAAATCTTTAAACAAAAGAAAAGAAAGGAAAAGAAAGGAAAGAAAACGTCAAAGGCATGCTATAGATTAATTCAAACCAAAATGCTAAAAACAAGTTTAGTAGGTCCCCTTCCCTGGGGGAATTTACAGGTTAATAAAAACCTTTTTCTTGGGTGCCTGGGTGGCTCAGTGGGTTAAAGCCTCTGCCTTCGGCTCAGGTCATGATCTCAGGGTCCTGGGATCGAGGCCTGCATCAGGCTCTCTGCTCTGCAGGGAACCTGCTTCCTCCTCTCTCTCTGTCTACTTGTGATCTCTCTGTCAAATAAATGAATAAAATCTTAAAAAAAAAACTTTTTCTTTTTTAAACAATTTACAAAACACATTCTTATGGGAGGAGAAAGAACATGGAATTCCTGTTCTGTGCTCTGACTCAAGGTCACCTGTTCAGGCATACCCATTTAATAAGTGCTGGGGTTGAGTCTGCAACCAAAGTTCTTTCAGCTGTGTCACACTGTCTCGGCCGGAGAAAGGTCTAAAAGTCCCCAGTAAATGTATGTTGAATGAATGTTCATATAAAGATTAAGAAGGAAGGAGGTACTAAGTATAGAGGGAAAAAAAAAAAAAAGGTGAGGACCACTTCCTTAGGGGACCAGAAAAGAACTGTTCGTGGTAGATGGAGAAGGAGGCTATATGAAGTTAAGAAAGTCTGTCCCAAACACGCGGGCACACACACACACTCACACACCCCTCCTCCCATATACTACCTGTGTGTCCGTCTCCAGGCTTGATCAGTTCCCCCAAGGACATCATATCTGTGCTTAGCACGTTTATATCGTTTTGCTTTCAGGAGTTAAGAATTGTAATCAGGTCATTTTGACTGCCACAAAGCGCAGAAGACAACCGTAGAATTCTAGATCAGGAAGAAACCCCACTGATGACCTGTCTAACACGGTGGGTATGGTGGGGCTCTTGGGCTTCTGTGTGCATGAAAATGGACTGGGGCACAGATCTTCAGTGAAGCCCCTTCTCCACAGATGGAGGCAAAAGCTGTGACCACCCTTGGAAACCTGTCCTTGTGGCCTGGTTTCATTTTGTGAAGAAGCCTGATCCTTCCATTTCTGAGTCTCCCTATTAGTCAAGAGCAAGGTAGGAAGTAGGGCAGGAGAGGAGTGATTTGTTTTTGTTTTTTTGTTTAAGTGTGTTAATTTTGGAACGATGACTGAACCAAAAGTTTCAGGAGTGACTTAGCTGTTGTATACAAAGGAATTCTGCATCCAAGTTCTGGAATGTGGTTGGGCAAAGAATATTTTCCTAGCCTGGCTTCTGACAGGGCTGATATTAACAGTCCTTGATGACTCAACAAACAACTGAGAAAGTTAGGCGCAACAGGACTTTATCAATCCAGAATTATCCCACTGTCTGAGCTCTAGGATGAAACTCTCAAGGTGAAGTTCAGTTTGTGTCATCCAAGAATGAGTCATTCCTTTTATCTGAGCCAATTAACTAAAGTTCTATGCAACTTAATATTTTATTACAGAAAAATCCAAAAAGCTTCCCTAAGTAAAGACAAAGGGATATATCATGATCTGCAAAGCTCAGCAAATATGCAGAAGCGTGCTAATGTAAATGCTATGAAATTCATCAAGAATTCAGTTATCTAAAATTTAATACCAAACTGGGGTTGAGGAATCTGATGTCATTTTAACAGATCTGAAAAAACAAACAAACCAAAATAAATCCATCTTTGATGATCTTCAAATGTTAGAACACTGGGAAAAAAGGTATGTGACACAAAGTTATGCTGTGAAATGACATCTATGATAGCTACATTGCTTTTCCAAGGCTGCAGAGATTTTCGTGTTTAGCTTTAGCAAACTAATCCCACTCTAATCTACCGTCCTAGGAGAAAGGGAAGACCATTTTTCTGAAACCACAGATCAGCTAACTACCACCATACCCATCCCCCTTCACCATTTACACTCATTACTTACATTCTGATTAGATATAACAGGATGATAATTGCATATGGACTCAAAAACACTTTTTCTCCTCTCCCACCTTAAGGGGCTTCTCGGGCTGGTTTTACAGGTTGAAAAATATAATCTTGACAATGCAGGGCACCTGGGTGGCTCAGTTGGTTAAGCGACTGCCTTCGGCTCAGGTCATGATCCTGGAGACCCGGGATCAAGTCCCACATTGGGCTCCCTGCTCGGCAGGAAGCCTGCTTCTCCCTCTCTCACTCCCCCTGCTTGTGTTCCCTTTCTGGCTGTGTTTCTCTCTGTCAAACAAATAAATAAAATCTTAAAAAAGAAAAGAAAAGAAAAATCCCTCCCACTTTTCATATTACATATTTCTTAAAACATTTGAAAATGTATAATGAGCCTGTATTTCTACTTTTGTAGGCAGAAAGCCTAACCGAAAATTTAAAAACAAAAAGCTTCATAATGTGAGTAACTTGAAGCTTCCCCAGAGAGATCAGATACTTGGGAAGGATGTCCCCTCCCGCCATTTCCTTTTAATATTGTACTAGAAGTTCTAGCTAATACACTAAGACCAGAAAAGGAAATAAAATGTAGACAGTTTGGGCAGAAAGAAATAAAACTGTCTTTGCTCATGGATGACATGATAGTCTATGTAGAAAACCCAGAAGAAATGAAAAAAGAATTTCTGGAACTAAATAAGTGATTAAAGGCAAGATTATTGTAGGACACAAGGTTAATACAAAGAAAGTAGCATAACCCTTATGAATGGATCACATATTACCATCATTAGCTTCACACAGACTTCTTTTAAAGTCCTGCCTATCTTTGAGAATCCCTAATGCAATCTTCAAGCAGCTGTGGGGGTCCCTGGAAAGACTTGGCACCTCCTTACCAATCCTCTGAATCCACAGGAGATTAGGCAGATAGAAATCTTGGAAAACGTAGAACCACTCCCCTCTACCCCAGCCAGGCTTCCTTTTCCTGTGACTCCTTGTCTTGGGTCTGCAGGCTCTATCCTCCCACTGCCAGAATGAGCAGTTTCCCTTCAGGTCCTTCCCATACCCCCCAGCAACCACCCCCACTGCCACCACCAAGAGCCCACCCCTCATCCTCCTCTTTCTGTTTATGGTTGTTTCTCCAGGTCTCTCCTGGCCAGTGGCTGTAGCGGTCCGATCTAGTATTGACTGTTGGTGATGACACACATCATGCTTAGTCAAAGACATGTGTGAAACTGGACTGTTCAGGGGGCACCTGGATGGCTCCATCGGTTAAGCATCCAACTCTTGATTTCAGCCCAGGTCTTCATCTCAGGGTCATGAGTTTTAGCCCCACATTGGGCTCCACACTTAGCCTGGAGCCTACTTCAAAGCAAAACAAAACAACAACAAACTGGACTGTTAGGTAGTGTTTTCAAAATGTGTGGACAAGTGATGTTGGAGATGAGGTAAGGACTTCTGTATTCTTGGGCATGCAAATCATGTAGCACAATGCATATGCCCAGGGAGCCAAGAACACATCATTCATGACACCCCAAGAGAACAATACCCATATTCAAGGAGGCCCCATCATGCAACCAAAACAACAGATGGAAAATTCAGGACCCCTACTCTTGGAGAGCTCCAAATACAGTTACTGCCTGAGGATTCTGACGTTATACAGCAGAATGGTAATATTCCTTCTGGGGGGCGGGGGGTACTTGCACACATAAGGAACAGATTACTGCTAATCAGCAGTCTGGTTACACACACAGCTCCTTTTTTTCTTTTTAAGATTTTATTTATTTATTTGACAGAGATAGAGATCACAAGTAGGCACAGAGGCAGGCAGGGAGAAAGGAGGAAGCAGGCTCCTTGCTGAGCAGAGAGCCCGATGCGGGCCTTGATCCCAGGCCCCTGAGATCATGACCTGAGCCGAAGGCAGAGGCTTAACCCTCTGAGCCCCCCAGGCACCCTTACACACAGCTCCTTAAAGACATTCTTCATTTCTCCACCAAACCAAGTTCTGTTGTTCAAGTTCTCACTTTCCTTTGGCCTTTCTGGCTTTGACATTCTCCTATTCTCCAGCCACACCTCCTAGCTCTAGGGATATATGAGCAGGAGGTAAGCATGATAATGCTCAGGTCAACTGCCCATGAAGGTTGTTTCCATAGACTCAGCTTTCCAAGATGCTCAAAATCTCCTTCATCATCCTTCTACTATTGCCCTTCCTCCACGCATCATTTCAGGGCCAACCACTCCTAGAACCCTGAAGGGTTCTTGCTTTCTTTCCCAGCCAAGCACACTTCAGGAAGGACGTCCTAATTGTTCTAACAAAACAATCTGTCCATTCACGATGAACTCCCAGTGGAATCCTGGGAACTCACGCCAACAGCCTACCACATTGCTGCTGGCCAGTTCCAAGAAGAGCCTAGAAGTAAGAGCCTGTTGATTCCTCTTCCTCCTCCGTACCCTGTGTTATAGGTGTCATGCTCACACCTTACAGTGCCCCCATTCTTCTGGTGACACCATTTCAAGGGACGTCCACAGCTTCCTCCTTCCTGGCATTTGTGGGGTTATGACATTCTCTGCCAAAGCACAAGGGTGGCCTGCAAACGGCGGTTCTTCTGGCCTGTGTACATTCCTAGCGTCTCTAGGTTGACCAGCACAATTACAAGCCCCAGGACATTAATAAGGACAATGAAAAGTGGGAGGAAGAATTGTAGAGGGCAAATTACTAACAAAGAACAACAATAAGGGGTGCCTGGTTGGCTCACTCAGTAGACCATGCAGTGCTTGATCTCGAGGTCGTTAAGTTCAAGCCATTGAACATACAGTTTACTTAAAAATAAGTAAATAAATAAAATCTTTAAAAAAAAAAAAGAACAACAGGGCGCCTGGGTGGCTCAGTGGGTTAAAGCCTCTGCCTTCAGCTCACGTCATGATCTCAGAGTCCTGGGATCGAGGCCCACATCCGGCTCTCTGCTCAGCAGGGAGCCTGCTTCCTCCTCTCTCTCTGCCTGCTTCTCTGCCTACTTGTGATCTCTCTCTGTCAAATAAATAAATAAAATCTTAAAAAAAAAAGAATAGTGATTGGTCATCATTTAATAAAGTACAATTACATTTTTAACAAGACAGAATAACTTCAACTTATATGCCTATGGAATATACCAGATATAATTACATACACATGAAAATAAATATAATAAAGAATTAAAAATAATAGTAAGCTGGTCAAAAGATGATGTGCCCATCTAATGACTCAAGTTAAAATGAATTTCATGAAAAAAGACAATACATAGCCTAGAATCACCCAGATCTCTGATGCCAAAACAGTACCCAACTTGCAGGAAACACCTCTAAGAGAAAATAGGAAGGAACCAGGGGAGGCTGGGAGAGCCCTCGGACAGTGCTGTAGGGCTCACCCACAGCAGAGAAGAGAGCTAAGGTAGGGAGGGTGAGCAGAAGCCTGTTAGTTCAACATGTTAGTTCAATATTTTCTAAGGAAAGTTCAGCAAGGCTGATGGGGAGCACTCAACTCGCCAGAGAAGTCCCCTGTCTCCCAGAGAATGAGCCTGCCTTAAGATCCCTGTGCATCCCGTCCCTGGCTAGGAGCAGCCCATGGTAGCATCGCCGGGGGGGGGGGGGGGGG
>PITA01012053.1:0-24343 GCA_004023965.1 Spilogale gracilis | reverse complement strand
CTGTGCCCCAATCACAAGGTGTAGTTCTCGCTTCCTATCGCTGCCTGCCTCTTTTAATCCAAGTCTGCAGCAGTGGGGTCAAGCAAGTGTCTGCCCATGAACCCCTCATTCTTTTTTTTTCTTAAAGATTTTAGTTATTTGGGGCGCCTGGGTGGCTCAGTCATTGGGCGTCTGCCTTCGGCTTGGGTCGTAATCTGAGGATCCTGGGATCGAGCCCCTTGTCAGGCTCCCTGCTCAGCAGGAAGCCTCTTCTCCCTCTCCCACTCCCCATGCTTGTGTTCTCTCTCTTGCTATCTAATTAGTCAATTAATTAATTATTTTCTGTCTCTTTCTGTCAAATAAATAAATAAATAATTTTTAAAAAAGATTTTATTTATTTATTTGACACAGAGAGAGAGCACAAGTAGGCAGAAAAGCAGGCAGAGAGACGGGAGGAAACAGGTTCTCCGCGGAGCAGAGAACCCGACGCAGGCCTCCATCCCAGGACACTAGGACCATGGCCTGAGCCGAAGGCAGAGGCCTTAACCCACTGAGCCACCCAGGTGCCCATAAATAAAATTTTTTAATAAATATTTTATTTATTTATTTGACACAGAGAGAGAGAGATCACAAGTAGGCAGAGAGAGAGAGAAGGAAGCTCCCTGCTGAGCAGAGAGCCTGTTGCGGGCCTCGATCCCAGGACCCCGAGATCATGACCTGAGCCGAAAGCAGAGGCTTTAACCCACTGAGTCACCCAGGTGCCCTAAATAAAATCTTAAAAAAAAAAGATTTTAGTTATTTAGTTTTAGAGAGAGAGGAAAAGTGCCAGCAGGAGAAAGGGAGAGAGAGAGAGAATCCCAAGCAGACTCTGTGCTGAGCGCAGAACCCAATGCAGGGCTTGATCCCAGGACCCTGAGATCATGACCTGAGCTGAAATCAAGAGTCAGACACCTAACCAAGTGAGCCACCCAGGTGCCCCTGAACTCCTCATTCTTCTGGGCTGCCCAACCTAGTTATTTCCTTGGCCCAGCCCTGCCTAGAAAACAGGAATGGAAAATGCAGACCTTTGGCTCATAGTCAAAATATCCTCAAATAGACAGAGGCAGCTGGTTGATGACAGCTCAGAATAGTGCCATAATGCCCCACTTCATGAAGCTGTACATTGACTTCTTTGCATCCATGCACATCAACTTCTGTAATTTAACACTTATTATACTATTGGGAAAGAGGCAGATCATTAGACTTTGAGATCTCTACATGTTTTTTATTTTATTTAATTTTTTTAAGAATTTTTATTTATTCATTTTAGAGAGAGTGAGGAAGAGCATGAGCAGGGGGTAGGGGCAGAGAGAGAAGGAGAAGCAGGCTCCCAGCTGAGCAAGGAGCCTGATGTGGGAGTCGATCCCAGGACCCTGGGATCATGACCTGAGCCGAAGGCAGACAGCTAACTGAATGACCCACCCAGGCGCCCCTATTTTATTTATTTGTGAACAGGTAAAATATACATATAATCTGATATACAAAACTCACAAAAGGGAATTCAGTGAGAAGTCTCCCTTCTATTCTCGTCCTTTAACTACAAACTGTCCCCCAGTCCGGGGTGACAAATGTTACTATTTTCTTGTGCATCCCCCCAGAGATATGTTATGTATGTTTATACTTATGATTTCTAGAACTGCCAAGAGAAAGTCCCCCACTGGTCAGACTAGGTTACCATTACTTAGGTACACCTACTGTGTTTAATCTATCTCATTTTCTACCTTATGGAAACCACGAGAGGTAGGAAGTATATTTTTTTCAAGGTTATATTATGAAGATTTTCAAACATGCAGGAAGTGGAAAGTGTTGTCCAGTGAACACGATACACCCCTCACCTAAATTCTACAATTATTCATTTTCTGTACTTTTCTGTACTTTAGTTATTTCCAGTGTATTGCTGGGAAAACAGATAGTCTAGGTAGTTTAATAAAAGCACACTGTTGGGGGCACCTGGGTGGCTCGGCGTATGCCGAGACTCAGGTCATGATCCCAGGGTCCAAGGATGGAGCCCCACATCATGCTCCCTGCTCCTCCCTCTCCCTCTCCCACTCCCCCTGCTTGTGTTCTCTATGTCTGTCAAATAACTAAATAAAATCTCTAACAAAAAATAAGTCACACTGTTGACAGTGTATGTTCAGTGCTTTTTCCAACTCATTGCGCTACTTTACTGGGGGATAAGGGCGTCAATGGTGTGTTGGAAAAGCCTCATCTACCATCTGGCCTCCCAGGTGCTCCTTTTCTCACCCAGCATTTCAAGCAAAGTACAAAGAAATTCAAGTTCTCCTGCAGATAAGCCCCAGAGAACATGAGTTCTCTTTTTCCCTCATATTTCCCTCCTCATGGGTAGCACACGGTGCTACTACTCTTCCTGACAGCCTTTAACCTCTGGCAGCGGACTTTATTCTTTCAAAAGCACGGGAGATTTTTGACATGTGAGAAAAGCAGACTGGGAAGGCCAGCAAACCCATCCATCTTCCTTCATGTCAACAGCCTACATGGACCGCTACTGTGGTTCACGGACCAGCCGCATCACAAACATCATAATTATCCTTTCTCAGGGGCATCTGGGTGGCTCAGTCATTGGGCGTCTGCCTTCGGCTCAGGTCATGATCCCGGGATCCTGGGATCTGAGCCCCGCATTGAGGCTTCTCCCTCTGCCTGCTGCTCCCCCTGCTTGTGCTCTCTCTGTTAAATAAATCAACTTGAAGAAATATGTTTTCCTTTTTTTTTAAGTCTCCTTTGCCTCTTCACTCCCCTTTTTCAAAACCTACAAGGCTACTTATTGAGCCCCCATTCTGTACCAGACACGTTTTTCTAACCCTCAGATCATTTAAAAAGATATTTTTGTTCTTACGGTGCAGAGGAGGCCCAGAGGGTTAGAAGCCCACCCCAAGTTAAACAGCTGTAAGTTTCAGCATATGTGTGTCCTTTTCCAAGTCCTGCTGCTCTCTTTCCCCTGCTTGACTCTGTCTCTCAGAGCCTTAGTAAGTGCCCCCACTGATTCCTTGCTCATCTGGGCCAGACGCCTTATGTTTGCCTGTCACGACTGAGCCACCCAGGCGCCCCTCCTCTGTCCCTTTCACTGTGAGTTTACCTGGATCTTTTCCTCTGGGCTCTCAAACATCAATGAGCCACTCCACTCATCTGACAACAATGGGAAACACCTGTGCCTCGCACTGCGGTCCTCTACAGCCCAGAAGGAGGAAGAAGCAAGAAGATGGCAGGCAGGTGAAGAAGTTCTTGGGCAGCTAGGATGTGATGTTTCAATCCAAATAAAGAATGCAAGTGGCTGCTGTGCCTATGGTACTGAGCTGTGCCTATGCCAGGGAGAAAGATGCCATAGAATATGATGCCTGCCCATAAGGAACATGAATCCAGCAACGGAGCTGGGACCCAGACACATAAAAGCCCCATGAGCAGAGCACACAGAGCATGGAAGAGATGATTTCTGGGTGGACTTGAAATTATAGAGGACTCCGCAGAGCAGGTAGCATTGTAGGATTGCCAAGGGGAAAGTTGGGGTGGGAGGAGTGGGCACACCAGGCGAGGGGAGAACACGCGGAAGCACAGAAGGGAAAACAGCTGTGGGGAGCATCACGCGTCGAGTCCTGTGTGGCTGATCCATAAGTACGTTAAGAGGCCAGTAGAGGGAGATTAGGGGGGAATGGCGCATGGGAATCACTGAAGTTTGAGAAGGGATATGGTCAGAAATGGGCAATTACGTTACTACTGTGACAAAGAAGATGGGTCAAAGTAGAGCAGCCTGAGAGAGGTGATCGATTCGTGCTGGCGTCCAGCTCTGGCTGAACCAGGAGTCCCTGAACGAAGGACGGTGTTGGCAAATGAAAACTGAGAGAGCCCCGAAGATTCTTTTCGATCACCTCTAACTTGCTGGCTTACAGTGTCTTTATTTATAGGCAACAAGTTACAGATCATCATAAAGGAAAAAATCTTTTACAGGGAATGATTTTTTGCTTACACAGTGTTTTGACCAGTGAGACATATGTTTGCAGGTGTTCACATCCACACATTGTGTTAACTCCCTCAGCCAGGACATGCCAATTAGTAAGGTTATTTATGATTTCTTATATGTCTACAATTTACGCTAAACTCATCTAAAGGGCACCTGGGTGGCTCAGTTGGTTAAGCGACTGCCTTTGGCTCAGGTCATGATCCCGGAGACCCTGGATCGAGTCCCACATTGGGCTCCCTGCTCGGCAGGAAGCCTGCTTCTCCCTCTCTCACTCCCCCTGCTTGTGTTCCCTCTCTGGCTATGTTTCTCCCTGTCAAATAAACAAACTCTTAAAAAAAAAAAAAAAAGAAAGAAAGAACCTCAGAGAACATGTAGACAAATGCCTTTCAAACTCTTTGGCCATGAAACCCTTTGTGCAAATGAGATCTTGCCCATCCATCCCTGTAAACAAAATGGATTAAAGTTAAATTGGGAAAATGCAGGGAAAGTATCCTCCGTCTCATTCTCTCCCATCTTTCCTCTCTGAACAGATTCCAAAAGAATTTCTTGCTTGAAAATCATGATCAACAGAAATCAACAAACTAGACATGCCTGGGTGGCTTAGTTAGTGGGGCGCTGCCTTTAGGTCAGATCATAATCCTAGGGTCCTGGGATTGAGTCCCGCTTTGGGCTCCTTGCTCAGTGGGGAGCCTGCTTCTCCCTCAGCCTGCTGCTCCCTGTTTGTGAGCTATCCCTCTAACAAATAAATAAATAAAATCTTAAAAACACACACACACACAAAAACTATAACCAAATCCTGCCAGCCTCTTGTTTTGAAAATAAAATCCTATTGGAACACAGCTGTGCCCATTTGATTACATGTTGTCTGCAGCTGCCTTCAGGCCACAATGACAACACAGTAATTGAAACAGAGGTTAGTTGACCACATACAGAAAAGGTTGTCAACCCCTCGTTTAGATCCTTGCTACTCCCGTGTGATCCCCAGACCAGCTGCACTGGCCTGCACACTTGGTTCCTATATGGAGGAGATGATGGGAGTTAGGAGTTGTGTGATGCGGCTATGGGTCAAGAAAGAGAGTCCAGAAAGAAGAGAAAGGAGAGTCTGAATAAACCCTAAGAAATACCTAGATTTAGGGAGCGGGGCAAAAGAGGAGAAATCACTGGGAAAAGTACCAACTCTCAGGTACCGGTAAATCATGACCCATTGACTCTCTAGTTCTTTTGATGAAGAAAACCTGAAATAGTCCTCTCTTCCAAATGCCTGAAGAGTTTGCATCTCAGAAATCCAGGAAATGATACAGGGTAGGTAATGCTCTTGGCGTCTCACCGTATAAATGCCGCTGAACACATCTCTCTTGCCGTTCTTCAAAGCAGTGTTTGGAGGACATTAATATATATATTTTAAAAAGATTTTTTTTAAAGATTTTATTTATTTGACAGAGATCAAACATAAGCAGCAAGGCAGGTGAGAGGAGGAAGCAGGCTCCCTGCTGAGCAGAGAGCCTGATGGGGGCCTTGATCCCAGGACCCTGAGATCATGACACGAGTCAAAGGCAGAGGCTTTAACCCAATGAGCCACCCAGGCACCCAATATTTATTCTTAAAATGCAAACACCTCCCTAAGAAGAAATGTGCCATAATGCTGTTTTTTTTTTAATTTTTTTTTAAAGATTTTATTTATTTGACAGAAAGAAACACAGCCAGAGAGGGAACACAAGCAGGGGGAGTGAGAGAGGGAGAAGCAGGCTTCCCGCCGAGCAGGGAGCCCGATGTGGGACTCGATCCCAGGTCTCTGGGATCATGACCTGAGCCGAAGGCAGTCACCCAACCAACTGAGCCACCCAGGCGTCCCCATAATGCTGCCTTTATCAGATCTCTGGAATAATATGGTAGCTTCCTTCTCATTTAAACGCATATACAAGGGTGCCTGGGTGGCTCGGTAGGTTAAGCGTCTGCCTTTGGGTCAGGTCATGATCTTGGGGTCCTGAAATCAAGTCCTGCATCACGCTTCCTGCTGGGGGGGGGTGGGGTAGCCTGCTCCGCCCTCTCCCTCTGTCCTCCCTGCCTCAACTTGTGTGTACTCTCTCTCAAGCAAATAAATAGGATGAAAAAAAAAAAAATAGAGGCACCTGGGTGGTTCAGTCGGTTAAGTGGCTGCCTTCAGCTCGGGTCATGATCCCTGGGTCCTGAGTTTGAGCCCTGGATCGGGTTCCCAGCTCAGCAGAGAGCCTGCTTCTCCCTCTCCCTGTGCTTGCTGCTCTGTCTAGTCATGCTCTCTCTGTATCTTTCTGTCAAATAAATAAGTATCTTAAAAAAAAAACAAAACCAGAGGCATATCCAACTTTCCCGGCCAGCTTTTATAGGGCACCCCCCCAAATCACAAGCTGCCTAGGGTCAGATCTGCACGGGAGCTGCCCCATTCACGTGGCTTGCCTGAGTTAATTTGCACTTACATGGGCCCTGTACCCTGGAGGTGGGGGCACCTGGGCGTTCCCATGCAACCTTGAGTTCCCGTAAAGTGCCGCCCATTCTTAGTTTGCATCTAAATACCTCCCTAGGGGGCACCTAGGTGGCTCAGTTGGTTAAGCGACTGCCTTCGGCTCGGGTCAGGATCCAGGAGACCCAGGACGGAGTCCTACTTCGGACTCCCTGCTCAGCGGGAAGCCTGCTTCTCCCTCTCTCACTCCCCCTGCTTGTGTTCCCTCTCTGGCTGTGTTTCTCTCTGTCAAATAAATAAAATCTTTAATGAATGAATGAATGAATGAATAAGTACCACCCTAGGACCCTCCCTGGATGGGAGATTAAGGGGTTACTGATTGGGCATATCGCCCCAACCTGGCTCGCCTTTGTTTTCCGGGGGCCATTTATCCATAACACCTGGAGCTGTTTTTATGAGTAAACAAGACGGTGGCTTGGATTTTAAAACTGGACCTTACAGTCAGGAAAATCACCATACAATTCAAATAAACGAACACCTTTTCACAATCCCAGTCTTTATGTGCCTTGTCTGCAGACAAACTTTTACTTTCTGTTGGGCTGGCTGAGAGACGGGGCACCCGAACTGGCGGACATCGCAGACTGGGTCAACATGGCTGATCTCCCTGCCAAAGCAGGGGGGGCCAGCACGACATCTCCAGTACATCCAAACCTAGATGGAAAACCAAAACTTTCCATCCAGGACTTTCCAGCCAGGGACCACCCACCCTCGTCTGGACTTCCCCACCCCCAGCCAATGTTCCCTTGCCTAATATGGAAAAAAACCCACCCGTGAATCCAGACCTGGAACCAGTAAGGCGTACCCCCCCACACAACCCAGGTGTGACTTCCCGACTTTCCTCTCCCGAGTCCGGGAACCTCACCTGAGGGTGCTGGCAATAAAGCGCATCCTATGGATCATTTTGCCTTGGGGTCTCTTTCATTCGCCTAAAAAACCTTACACTTTCTTTTCTCCTTCAGGGACTGTACATTATAGGCAGGAGGAATTTGAGCAAACTGGGCTTCCAGATGTGCCTGTATTACTAGTTTATAAGAAAAAACATTACCGGAACACACCTCTGAAATTGCTTTTTTGACTTTTTTTTTTAAAGATTTTATTTATTTGACAGAGAGAAACACAGCCAGAGAGGGAACACAAGCAGGGGAGTGAGAGGGAGAAGCAGGCTTCCTGCCAAGCAGGGAGCCCGATGTGGGGCTCGATCCCTGGTCTCCCGGATCATGACCTGAGCCGAAGGCAGTGGCTTAACCAACTGAGCCACCCAGGCGCCCCTGACTTTTTTTTTTTTAAGATTTTTATTTATTTATTTGACAGAGAGAAACACAGCCAGAGAGGGAACACAAGCAGGGGGAGTAGGAGAGGGAGAAGCAGGCTTCCCGCCGAGCAGGAAGATCATGACCTGAGCTGAAAGCAGCCGCTCAACCAACTGAGCCACCCAGGCACACCTTTGACTTTTTTTTTAAAGATGTTATTTGACAGAGATCACAAGTCGGCCCAGAGTCAGGCAGAGAGAGAGAGAAGGAAGCAGGGAGCCGAATGTGGGCCTAGATCTCAGGACTCCGAGATTCGACCTGAGCTGAAGGTAGAGGCTTAACCCTCTGAGCCACCCAGGGCCCCAACTTTTTTTTAACTTTCTTTACCTCTTGTTTGAAAGATTCCTTTTTTGAAGGTCAGGATGATAAACTAAAAATTGTCAGCTTTTTGATGGGAACAGATTTCTAAGGTAGAAATAGAGAATTCGTTTACTCTGTATATATATATATATTTTTTTTTTCTTACTCTGTACACCTTGGAAAAGACCTCTAGAGATCTGCCTTTAATAATCATTAGTTGCTTTGAAGATACAGGATTCTGATGGCCAAGATTTTCCTCAAAGCAATTTCCTAACACGTTTCACTTTTACCAATGGCTTCTTTTTTTTCTACTTATTTCTCTACCATAACTCCAAGTCACGGATCAAGAGCTGAATCTTCCAAAGGGAAAGATTTAACAAATACTAAGATTACAGTGCCAGTTAATCCTAATACTCAGAATAATTTTTTAATGGTATGTAAATTTTATTTGGACTTGCTGATCTGTACCAATTATCTTTCTAGATTGATGCTAGTAGAAATTTCTGCTAGCGATAGAAATATTCTATATGTATAGCCAGGCCTCCAGGATCCTGAAAGTCTACATGAGGCTATTGAGCATCTGAAAAGTGTGTAATGTGACTAAGGAACAGAAGTTTACATTTTATTTATTTTGTAAATGTTTTAAACTTTTAGCCACCTGTAGCTATGGTTACCCTCTCTGACAGTGCCATTCTAGAGTCTTTCATTCACACCTGAAAGATATCACTTCATTCATGAGAACAGCACCACCTGTCCCTCTGACCTACCCCATGAACAGGTGATTAGCAAATGTTGTCGGGCATCTCTTTCACTCTTGAGAAACAAGACTATTCAAGGGGCACCTTGAGAGTCGCTCCTTCTGCCTCCTATCTGTGCTCGCGTGCACACACACTCACCCTCTCAAATTAAATAAATACATCTTTTTTAAAAAATAGACTATACATGGGGTGCCTGGGTGTGGCTCAGGCAGTTGAGTGTCGGACTCTAGATTTGGGCTCAGGTCATGATCTTAGGGTCATGGGATCAAGCCCCGCATCGGGCTCCGCTCCAAATCCACTTGGGATTCTCTCTCTCCCTCTCTTTCTGCCTCTCCACACACTTGTGTGAGCTCATGCTCTCTCTCTCTAACTTAAATAAAATCTCGGGTGCCTGGGTGGCTCAGTGGGTTAAGCCTCTGCCTTCGGCTCAGGTCATGATCCCAGGGTCCTGGGATGGACACCACATCGGGCTCTCTGCTCAGCAGGGAGCCTGCTTCCTCCTCTCTCTGCCTGCCTCTCTGCCTACTTGTGATCTCTCTTTGTCAAATAAATAAATAAAATCTTTAAAAAATAAAATCTCAAGAACAAAGAAAAAAAATAGACTATTCAGGGAATTTCCAGTTGATGAGGGAGTGGAAGGCAAGCGCAAATTGATCCCCTCCTCCCACCCCGGAGTGGGATCTGTGTGACCTAGCCGGCACGCTTGGCTGCCCTAAAGTAAGGGAAGGAGGGTGGGGGAAATAGCAACTAGTGGTTAACTGATAAAGATCACAATCTTGCAGTTTGTGTCTCTATCATTTACAAATATATTTGTGATTTACAAGAAAAGAGCAATCTTATCAAGCACCTAACTTCTGGACACAATTTCCTGGAGCCCTAACATCACCCTCCCCTCCAAAGTGATGTGGGAGACACAGGCAGAAGGGAACTTAAGTAAAATTAAATGTCCCTATAACCTGCAGCCCATCAACAAATACTTGAGGCAGGTAGACTATCCCATTCCTCCAGGAAACTTCCAACTGTCTCAATATCAATGCCCTGCTAGAGGGAAAAACAATCTTAGTTTGATAATAGCCAGGCCTCCAGGATCCCCAAAGTCCTTTTGGACACCTCCCTTCACCCTTACCTCCCCAAGCTCCAAAATATAGAGTCAATCACTCCTCACAGCCCCAGTGCAGCTCTTTCTGCTCCTACGTCCTGTCTCCATGTTTTAACAAAACCACCTTTTTTTTTTTTTAAGATTTTATTTATTTGGCAGAAACAGAGCCAGAGAGGGAACACAAGCAGGGGGAGTGAGAGAGGGAGAAGCAGGCTTCCCGACAAGTGGGGAGCCTGATGTGGGGCTTGATTCGGGAACTCCGGGATCATGACTTGAGCCGAAGGCGGATGCCCAACCAACTGAGCCACCTAGGTGCCCCACAAAACCACCTTTTTGCACCAAAGACGTCTAAAGAATTCTTTCTTGGCCATCAGCTCTGGACCCCAGTGACACTCCAAACCACATTGTAAGGTCCTGTTTTAAAATCCAAGTCACTGGGGTTCCTGGGTGGCTCAGTGGGTTAAAGCCTCTGCCTTTGGTTCAGGTCATGATCTCAGAGTCCTGGGATTGAGGCCCCCATCAGGCTCTCTGCTCAGTGGGGAGCCTGCTTCCTCCTTTCTCCCTGCCTGCCTGTGATCTCTCTCTCTCTCTCTCTCTCTCTAAAATAAATAAATAAATAATCTTAAAAAAAAAAAGTCCAAGCCACCTTGCTATTTACTCAAAAAATAGCTTCAGGAAAATACAGGGATGCAGCCCCTGGAAAACAAAGGCGAGCCAGGTTGGGAGAGGCACTCATTTCGGTTAACCCCCAGCCTCTGGATCCTGAGTAACAGAGGTGCAAACTGAGGGTTAATGGCCAGCTACCGGTCGCCCCAACCTCCAAGTTCCAGGGATAAAGATGATGTAAATTAACTCTTCTTTGAGAGTTTGCCCCATAAAAGCTAGTCTGGTGGAAAATTGGGCATTGTCAATTTCTCTCCTGAGAAATGACCCTGGCTGGCCAGTAAAAATTCTGATGCTTGGGGGCGCCTGGGTGGCTCAGTTGGTTGGGCGACTGCCTTCGGCTCAGGTCATGATCCCGGAGACCAGGGATCGAGACCAGGGATCGAGTCCCACATCGGGCTCCCTGCTCAGCGGGAAGCCTGCTTCTCCCTCTCTCACTCCCTGTGCTTGTGTTCCCTCTCTGGCTGTGTTTCTCTCTGTCAAATAAATAAAATCTTTAAAAAAAAAAAAAGGTTAAAAAAAATTCTGATGCTTGGTACGAAATAAAGCTTTGCTTAACTTTCCCTTTTGTATCTGCCCATTCCTTTAAACACAGACCCTATTACACATCACAGCAAATGCGATCTCTGTACCAGGTACCGTAATAGAACTTGCAAAAGGAGACAGAAATGAAACAGTGTCCTTCACTGTTCTCAAGGAGCCTACAATCTATGGAAGGAAAAAGGATGCAATGTAATCTAAACAGGCTCATAGCCAGAGGACAAAGCTGAAGCTGCAGCTCACTCAGATGAGGGGTCCGTGGGAAGCTGTCATAGAGGTGGTGACCTTGGGGCGGGGTCTTTAAGAACGAGTGAGGAATAGGGAAGTGCACGCTCTACGCTAGGAAAGCTTAGTGTGGTGAGGATGGGGTAGAAGTTAGTCTGGAGGATCGTCAATGAGGCTAGAAAGGTACTTGGGAGATTCCTGAAAAGCATGGGGAGGGGCTGAACTGGAACAGAGGTGAGCCACTCCCAACAGTGGAAGGGAGTGAAATGAAGGGTATTTGGAGGGGTGGCAGACAAAGAGGCAGGGACCAGATCTTTATGGCTTGATGTGATAAGATCAGGAATTTAAACTTCATTCCTGGGGGGCCTGGAGGACTCAGTCATTCTTTTTTTTTTTTTTTTTTTAAAGATTTTATTTATGTATTTGACGGAGACACAGTAAGAAGAGGGAACACAAGCAGGGGTAGTGACAGAGGAAGAAGGAGGGAGGAGCAGACTCCCCACCAAGTGGGAAGCCTGATACGGGGCTCGATCCTGGCACTCTAGGATCACGACCTGAGCCGAAGGCAGACGCCTAACGACTAAGCCACCAGGCGCCCCAATGGCTCAGTCATTAAGCATCTGCCTTCAGCTCTGGTCTTGATCCCAGGGTCCTAGGATCAAGCCCCAAGTCTAGCTCCTTGCTTAGAGGGAAGCCTGCTTCTCCCTCTCTCACTACCCCTGCTTGTGTTCCCTCTTCTTGCTGTGTCTCTGTCAAATACATAAATAAAATCTTTTAAACATATATGAATGAATAAACCTAAAAAAAAAGATAAGCAAATGCCTTTTTCTATGGCTGAAATGGAAAAGTGGTTCAATTTTTGGAAGAATGGTTTTACCTTTATTATTTTGGTTTGTTTTTATTTTTTAACTTTAAATGTATATGCTCACGACATGAAGTATTTAGTTATCTGAAGTATCAAAGTACAGTATTAAAAAGAATTATTAGGCCCATATACAGTACTATTAATAATTTCAGGGAATCTGGTATCTGGGTGAAAGTTCACAGAGAAGCGCGGTCGCTGCAGCAGAAAGGAGACCAAAGTTCAGAGCCTGTTAATAGTTGCTGACTTACTCATTAAGCTCAGTAAAACTCTGAGCACCACAAGGTTGTAAAACTTAACAGGAAATGACTCAAATCTGGAACAAAGTTAGTCCCAAGCACAGTGAAAAGTTGTGCAAGAGAAAAATGAGGAGTGTTAAATGCCAGGATGATGTGATAGGTTGCTCAAGATACTGGTTGCAATCTCTCTTTGCAGGAGTCAGATCATCGGCTCACTTTAGGGAAGGATTTCCATTTCCCCTAGACCTTTTCAGCCTCCGGGTTACTCCCCAACGTACATTTGCCTTAAACCAATAAGCAAAGAAAAGCTTTCTCAAGTCCTCTGAGTCAATGATTTCCCTTTTCAAGATTCTGTCATCAGGGCACCTGGGTGGTTCAGTTGATTAAGCAACTGCCTTCGGCTCAGGTCATGATCCCGGAGACCCCGGATCAAGCCCCACATCGGGCTCCCTGCTCGGCTGGAGGCCTGCTTCTCCCTCTCTCACTCCCCCTGCTTGTGTTCCCTCTCTTGCTGTGTTTCTCTCTGTCAAATAAATAAATAAAATCTTTAAAAAAAAAAAAAAGATTCTGTCATCAAGGTCATGGGAGTGTGAATGAGGATCCAGATCTCCAGAGGAGGCTGTTTATGAATTTAAGAGGGGTTCAGAAGTGATTAAGGTGGGAAAAAGGAAGGCAAAAGAAGCGTCACTTAAAATCTCCTTAGAAAAAAAAAATAATAAAATAAAATAAAATCTCCTTAGAGCTTACAGTCCACTGACACCTGAAACATAAGGAACGTGACCTTCCTCAAGGAGCTCGTGGCTGCCTTCAAACAAGACATTTAAAAGGAAACTTATCTTGGAGCAGCTGGCTCCTCCCGGTCCTGAAAGTCTTGTTTCCAGATTCCTTGGAGAATTGTCCTACCCCTGACCCCCACTAATTAAAAAGTACACAATCACTCACTCCAATCTGCCCATACGTCCTGTCCCATGAATACGGAGGGGTGAAGGATAGGGAAGGGGTGAAGGTCTAGGCAGGAGAGAGAGGAGGCCCCTGACGGCCCTTGACTGGGTTCTGGAACTATTCCTGGCAGGAGGAGATGCTGAGACAGAGCGGAACAAGAGATAAGGAACAAACCAAGACAAGCATCTCAAGGCCACAAGCTTCCCAGTCAGTTCTCGATAAAAGACTGCCACTCAAAGCCCTCAGCGGCAAGCCTTTCGGGGGCCCCTCTCACTCTGGAGAGCAGTGTTCTTTCCTTTCTGCCCTCACCTTCATTTAATAAACTTTTACTTCGTTTCACTCTTTGGTGTCCTTGAGATTCATTCTTCGACTCGGTGAGACAAGAACCTTGCCCTCCTGCCACACTTGCACCTGGAGCAGGCAGTCACAAGGGTGAACACATTCTGGTAAGATCGAGAGGAGCTAAGAGAACCGCCGCCTCCAATCAATCAACAACACGTGGGGAGGCAGTGCGGTGTGGAAGGTAAGTAGCTTTAAGGTCAAACAGATCTAGATTGTAGTGCCAGCTCTCACCTTTCCCAATGGCATATCTACAAGGTAATTCACTGCAGAACTGCTGATAATAACAAATGACCTGAAATTTACAAAGTGTCCACCAATAGGGGGCCAGTTAAGGAAATTACGGTATAACCCCGCGGACAGCTATCCAAGCGGAAAGACAAAGTACAAAGCAATGTGGAAAGGATGTTACCCTTTGTGAAAAACACAAAAAGGAAATTATTTTCTGTCTTCTGTCTGCTTGTTTAGGAACTAGAATATCTCTGAAAGAATATCCAAGAAACTGGATAAGACTAAGGGGGAGGGCAAGTGGAGAGTTGAGGGAAAAAAAAGCTGGAAAGAGAAATTTGTCATTTCGCTTTTAAACTATGTGACTGTCAACTGTTCCAAAATGAAAACAAAGCTTTGTATTTATTTACTTATTTATTGGGAGAGGTTTTTGTTTTTTGTTTTTGTTTTTATAAGATTTGTATTTATTTGTTTGAGAGAGAGAGAGCACAAGAACGGGAGGGTTGGAGGAAGAAGCAGACTTCCTTGCAGAGCAGGGAGTCCCAAGTGGGACTCAGTCCCTGGATTCCAGATTATGACAGGAGCCGAAGGCAGTCCCTTAACCAACTGAGCCACTGAGGTGCCCTCAAATAATTTTTTTAAAAAGATTTTATTTATTTATTTGACAGAGAAAGATCACAAATAGGCAGAGAAAGAGGGGGAAGCAGGCTCCCCGCCCGAGCAGAGAGCCCTTGTGGGACTCAATTGTTTAAAGATTTTACTTATTTGACAAAAAGACAGTCAGAGAGGGAACACAGCGGGAGTGGAGGAGGGAGAAGGAGGCTTCCCGCAGAGCAGGCAGCCCCATGAGGGCTCGATCCCCAGTCTCCAGGATCATGATCTGAGCTGAACGCAGAGGGTTAACCACTGGGCCACCCAGGCACCCCACCAAAGAATGGATTTTAAAGAAAAAACAAAGAGCTACATCTAGAGAAAACTTACCAAAACCAAAACAAAACAAAACACAGCTTTCCTTTTTACTAGTTATGCAAACTTGAACAAGTTATAACTTTTACAGGTTTCAGTGTCCATAGGTCTAAATGAGGATAGCAATAGGACCTATCAACTAGGTTTGAGTAAAGATTAAATGGTCAAATATAAATGTACATTAAAAGATTAAATTTACATTAATGGTACTATGCCCGATACATAAATTTCTAGATACATATTGACATTGTTATATTTGTTGGGCTTCTGACAATGAAGGCTATAGAGAGGTTACAAAGAAAAAAGACACTGGCTATTCCTGTATGGAGCTTACATATATATATATATATATATATATATTTACATATATATATCTGTAATGTATATATTTCTATGTATATATATCATTTTTCTCTTGCACAACTGTGTGTATATATATAAATATACAGATATAACAGATATTTATATTTATTTATATATATGTAACATATATATCTCTTCACTTCACCCCACCCTGCTTCGTAATCATTAACTTCATTCTTTTTTTTTTTTTTAAGATTTTTATTTATTTATTTGACAGAGAGAGAGAGAGAAATCCCAAGCTGGCAGAGAGAGAGGAGGAAGCAGGCTCCCTGCTGAGCAGAGGACCCCAGGACCCTGAGATCATGACCTGAGCTGAAGGCAGAGTCTTAGCCCACTGAGCCACCCAGGCGCCCCAGTAACTTCATTCTTACAATAGTTGTTTTTTGTTTTTTTTTTTTAAAGATTTTATTTATTTGATTGACAGAGAGAAACACAGCCAGAGGGGGAACACAAGCAGGGGGACTGAGAGAAGGAGAAGCAGGCTTCCCGCCCAGCAGGGAGCCCGATGTGGGACTCGATCCCTGGTCTCCAGGATCATGACCTGAGCTGAAGGCAGTCCCTTAACCCACTGAGCCACCCAGGCGCCCCACATCCTGTTCTGTTCTCAGCACGGCACAGTGTAATCCTCTGCTCACAATCCTTAATGAGAGCTCAACTCACTCAGTGTAAAGTCCAGAGCCTTGAAGACGTGATCTGACCCT
This sequence comes from Spilogale gracilis, assembly GCA_004023965.1. Lineage (NCBI taxonomy): Eukaryota > Metazoa > Chordata > Mammalia > Carnivora > Mephitidae > Spilogale > Spilogale gracilis. The sequence goes on along the minus strand of PITA01012053.1, from coordinate 8,320 downwards.
ATTGCTTCTTTGACCTCAACTCCTGCTTCTCTCCTTGTGTGTTGAGTCACACGCTGGCCTCCTTGCCATCCCCCGTGCGTGACAAGCTAGGAGATTATAACAGAGATTTCAAAAAATGAGAACTCCAGCCAAAAAAAAATTTTAAGAGTATGAAATTTGTACAACACAAAACGCTTCCTCAAAGGACTGAGAGAGTTCTGAAGCCAACAATCAGAGAAAAAAGCATACTTTTAAAGCACACAATGAGGGTGCCTGGGTGGCTCAGTGGGTGAAAGCCTCTGCCTTCAGCTCAGGTCATGATCTCAGGGTCCTGGGATCGAGGCCCGCATCAGGGGCTCTGCTCAGCAGGGAGCCTGCTTCCTCCTCTCTCTCTGCCTGCCTCTCTGCCTACTTGTGATCTCTCTATCAAATAAATAAAATCTTTTAAAAAACAAAAAAATAAAGCACACAATGATCATTTAGTAAAACTGGCAATGTAGTCAACCAAAAAGCCGTCCAAAAATTTTAAAAATCAGTATTATATAACAATATCCTCAGATCACAACACAATAAAATGAAAAACTCATAACGAGGGGCACCTGGTTGACTCTGGTTAAGCATGCAGCTCTTGATTGCCATTCAGTTCATGGTCTCAAGGTCATGTGATCGACCTTGGAGTCTGCTTGTCCCTCTCCCTCTGCTCCTTCCCCCATTCTCTCTCTCTAAAATAAATGAATAAAATCTTTAAGAAAAACCCCAAAACCTGGGGTGCCTGGGTGGCTTAGTCATTAAGCCTCTGCTTTCGGCTCAGGTCATGATCTCAGGGTCCTGGGATCGAGCCCCACAGCCAGCTCCCTCTTTGGCGGGAAGCCTGCTTCTCCCTCTCTCACTCCCCCTGCTTGTGTTCCCTCTCTGGCTGTGTTTCTCTATCAAATAAATAAAATCTTAAAAAAAAAAAAAAAAGACAAAAACTGAGGCCTTCTGGTCATCAGATGACACCTTCAAGGAAATGAAGAGGAAAACCACACATGCGGTTATATATCATATGTCAGATAAAGGATTGGTATCCAAGATATAGAAGGAATTCTACAATTCAATAATAAAAAGACAAAAAACTCATTTTGCAAATGGGCAAAAGATTGGGATTGTCACTTCACCAAAGAAGACAAGAGAGTAGCCAGTAGCACAGGAAAAGGAGTTAAACATCATGAGCCATCAGGAATGTAGAAGTGGACAGGGTACTGAAACATACCCAACAGAGCTGCTAAATGTTTTCAGTGGTGAGAAATGAACACCAAAAACTCATACATTGTTGATGGTAACTAGAACTTACGAGTATTTTAAGGGGTGCCTGGGTAGCTCGGTTGGTTGAGCATCTGATTCTTGATTTTGACCCTGGTCATGATGATCTCAGGGTCCTAAGTTGGAGTCCAGCGTTGAGCTCCATGCTTGGCACGGAGTCTACTAGACATGCCCTCTCCCTCTGTCTCTCTCCCTCTGCGCCTCCCCCTACTTGTGCATTCTCTGTCTCTAAGATAAATAGATCTTTAAAAAAGTATTTTAAGAAAACCTATTTGTAACTTTCCTATGAATTTTCTTCACATTAATCAATATAGACAGAAAGCAAGGCAAAGAGGAAAAAGATGGCATGAGGGCGGTGTCCCGAAAAACTAAAAACAGGTGTCCAAGGACTGAGGTGAAACAGAGAGGAAAGGAATGGGAACAAAGGAAATAACAGAGAAAAGGAGTAGGAGTCAGAGGCAAAATGTGAGCTACAGAAGGAAAAAGGCAGTTTGGAGGAGGGGAATCCAAGTTGTAAGCCAGAGGAAGGGTTAAATCAGATGACACAGGAAGTGCCTACAACATGGCCTGACACACAGGATACATGGTATCCAAATATATTAACTATAAATCAGGAAAATTAAAAGGGCAGCTATTCAATAACTTTATTCAATGGATGTTTAGTTGCTCTGGTGGTATATAAAATAAATTTATTGTGAGTGTTCTGTGCTAAATTCTTTGCATTTTTTCCATGATTCTATTTATATTGTAGCTCACTATTGTTTTATATTTTTTTTAAAGATTTTATTTATTTATTTGAGAGAGAGATCACAAGTAGGCAGAGAGGCAGGCAGAGAGAGAGAAAAGGAAGCAGGCTCCCCGTGGGCCTCGATCCCAGGATTCTGAGATCATGACCTGAGCCGAAGGCAGAGGCTTTAACCCACTGAGCCACCCAGGAACCCAAGCTCACCATTGTTCTAGATCTACTGTTGAGGTAGCAAGAAATATTTAGAACGCAACTGGGATTCTCTTTTTCTGGAAACAACCTGAGGAGAGGTAAATGAGAGCCTTTTACTGAAGGGCCTTTTTAACTTAGAAAATGAGAACAGGGTGACTGGCTGGCATAGTTGGAAGAGTGTGAGACTCTGATCTCGGAATTGCGAGTTCAAGCCCCATGTTGGGTACAGAGGTTAGTTAAACAAATTTTTTAAAATGAGAACAATTAGGGGGATGCATTAGGCGTCCGCCTTCAGCTCAGGTCATGATCCCAGGGCCCTGGGATCAAGTCCTGCATCAGGCTCCCTGCTCCATAGGATGCCTGCTTCTCCCTCTCCTACTCCCGATGCTTGTGTTTCCTCTCTCCCTGTCTCTATCTCTGTCAAATAAATAAATCTTAAAAAAAACAAAAAAACAAGAACAATTAAGAGGGCAGCTGGCTGGCTTAGTCAGTGGAGCAAGTGACTCTTTACATCTTCCCTTTTTTTCCCCCCTAAGTAGTTTTCACACCCAGTGTGGTGGAGGCCAACATGGGGCTTGAAGTCATGACACTGAGATCAAGAGGTGGCCGCTTAGCCAACAGCCGCACACTCACGCGGAGTTTGTAACTCTTAATCTCAGGGTCATGAGTTCAAGCTCCACGTTGGGTGTTGAGTTTACCTTAAAAAAAAAATTCTCTCTATTAAGTAATCAACTTATGGTTAAATAAAAATTGCAGTACTGAGGGCTGCTTGGGTGGCTCTGCTGGTTGAGTATCTGACTCCTGATTTCAGGTCATGATCTCCAGGTGGTGAGATTGAGCCCCTTTTTGGGTCCTGTAGTGGGCGTGGAGCCTCCTTAAGATTCTCTCTCCTTCTCCCTTTGTCCTAACCCCCACCTCACACTCTCACACACACTCACCCACACACTCTCTCTCTCTAAAAACAAAAACAAAACCAAAAGCGGTTGGAATGATGAAATTCAGTCTTATCTGATGAAACTAAAGTTCACCGTGACCGTGATTACACTCAAGTTTCCGTACTGAAATACGGTGGGACATTAGGCTGGAGCAAGCACTTAGCTTCATAGGAAAGCCTTCGACTGTGCCTCAGTTTCCCTGTGCAAATTGTAAAATGTACAACCGGTTAAAAATGATTTTATTTTATTTATTTTTTAAAAGATTTTATTTATTTGTTTGTTTGAGAGAGAGAGAGAGAGCATGAGAGGGGAGAAGGTCAGAGGGAGAAGCAGACTCCTCAAGGAGCTTGGAGCCTGATGTGCGACTCCATCCCAGGACTCCAGGATCATGACCTGAGCTGAAGGTAGTTGCATAACCAACTGAGCCACCCAGGTGCCCTAAAAATGATTTTAAAGCACTGCTCAGGTATGAACAGCAACATTCTAAAGAATGAACGTGGGTGGAAGTAGTGAACACCAGGTTTTTTTCCCGAGAGGAGAAAGAAATAGAGAGTGCCAATTTAATTATCAGAAAGCTACCTACTGTAAGGTGGTAAGGGACTATCCTAGACAGGTCTTGGGGTCTCAGTGGCCCTTTGATCAGTCCCCTGCCAGCTGCCATACTTAGCACCACCTGTCTCCTCCCAGGCCAACCTTTGCCTTACCCAACTCAGGTCTGCCAAAAATGCACTCAAACTTCCTGTTACTCTTCCTTATCCCAAATCTTCTCATTAGTAGCCTAGGACCTGTTAATTATTGACCTGGCATGAACTTTTTACCCCTGGGTTGCATAGTGTGTCCTACTTCATTGAAGTTTTCTGGAAAGCCCATCTTTAGCTGTTACACATCTGTAGGACAGATTGTGACTGATGAACTTAAAAATCCGTTCTGAAAGCATTTTATCTATAAATTGCTAACTTCTTTTTGACCAATGGAACCCGTGCTCTTTTATACATGAGGCTACAAAGATGCTTTCATGCAGAATAATATAATGAAGGAAAGAGGAATGAAGATGCCAGGAACAAAAAAATAAAATATATTTAAATAATTTTGTTGGCCACTATTTGTTTCTTAAGATTTTATTTATTTACCTGATGGAAAGAGAGAATGCACAAGCAGGGGGAGCAGCAGGCTCCCCACTGAGCAAGGAGCTGGACGCAGGACTCAATCCCAGGACCCTGGGATCATGACTTGAGCAGAAGGCAAATGCTTAACCGACTGAGCCACCCAGGCACAAACACAGTTTTGGCAAAAACATGTTTTTGTTTTTGTTTAAGTAACCCATCTAAAAGAGATCATTTTTTTTAAGAGTTTATTTATTTCACAGAGAGAGAGAGATCACAAGTAGGCAGAGAGGCAGGCAGAGAGAGAGAGGCGAAAGCAGGCTCCCTGCTGAGCAGAGAGCCTGATGTGGACCTCGATCCCAGGACCCTGAGATCATGACCTGAGCCGAAGGCAGAGGCTTTAATCCACTGAGCCACCCAGGTGCCCAAAAGAGATCATTGTTTTTTTTTAAGATTTTATTTATTTATTTATTTATTTATTTGACAGAGAGAAACACAGCTAGAGAGGGAACACAAGCAGGGGAAGTGAGAGAAGGAGAAGCAGGCTTCCCGCCAAGCAGGGAGCCTGATGTGGGCCTCCATCCTGGGACTCCGGGATCACGACCTGAGGCGGAGGCAGATGCCCAACCACTGAGCCACCCAGGCGCCCCTGTCATGATACACTTTGCAATAATTTTATATTGACATCTATAAATATACGTCTTTCTTTTAACAGCTGCATGGTAATTCATTCTACAATGTACAATTTAACTGGTCCCTTGTTAACAGACATTTAGATCATTTCTAGCCTTTTTAATTTTTTTTTTCATTTCTAGTCTTTTGCTGCCACAATTTCACAGTGAATGTCTTCCTATACAGATACGTGTGCAAGTATTACCCATCACTAGGACAAATGTCTAGAACAATTGCTGTCAATTTAAAAATCTTGGCGGATATTGCCGAAGCGTCTTCCAGAGAGCAGAAACCAGCGCACGATCCCACGAAGAACGTGTGAGAATGCCTGTTACCCTCCACCAAGTACATTATCAAAACAGCGGAAGGGCGCCTGGGTGGTTCAGTGGGTTAAAGCCTCTGCCTTCGGCTCAGGCCATGATCTCAGGGTCCTGCTGATCAGGGAGCCTGCTTCTCTCTCTCTGCCTGCCTCTCTGCCTACTTGTGATCTCTCTCTCTGTCAAATAAATAAATAAATAAATAAATTCTTTAAAAAAAAAATAAAATCAAAATAAAAAAAGAAAAAAGAAAACTGTGGCTATTTGCCAATCTCCTGAGTAAAAGGCTTCTCTTTGTACATTGATTAGATTGATTGATTGATTGATATCGGGAAGGAGATTTGGAATCCCTTCAGAGATTCGTAAATAAACACAATACAAAAGCATCGTGACAGTGATTTTCCTGCGGTGCTCTGGGTTAGGAAGGAGGGTGGGATGGGTTTCCATGGAGGAGGTGACATGTGAGCTACATTTGGCTACAGAGTGCCTTGAACCCAGTATGTGCAAAGCCAAATTCTCGCCAACTCTTGTGTTGAGTGAAGTGGCAAAATCAAGGCAGTTAAAGACTTGTTTTCTGGGTGGCCGAGAGGACGCGGGGTTGCATACAGCAAGGCACTGAGGCACAAACAGGAATACAGACCGAGCAAACCACAGATTCAGGTCATGGAAAGGGGCGGGTCCTGGGGGACCGAAGGAGGGTTTTGGAACACAGGCCTGGTTTCTTGCACTTCCTGCATGTTGAGCGACATCTAATGGCCAAATGGAAAAAGAGGTTTATATTTTCAGTATTCTATTTTCAAGGAAAAGTCTGTTGTAATCACGTAAGGACAACTTAAAAAAAAAAGTTTACCTACAGATATATAAAAAGATGGAAATATATTTTTCCCTGTGAAATAGAGGTGAAAGCTAAACGAAAATTAATTTTGGGGGGAGTGGTGCACTGAAGGATATAGAAGGGGGAAAAAATGTTAGACTTGAAAGAAACCTTAGACCAGAATCCAAGCTCTTCATTTTATCAATGGGAAAACTTACTTCCAGAGTGAAATAACATACCCAAAGCTATGCAGCTAGTGAATTATTGGTGCTCTGATAAAGCTATGATTTTGGCACAATAAAGAAGAGTGAATATTTACCCATCTATTTGCAAAAAACACGAGATGAAACAGATACTTTTGATTACACTACTACCTGTTGATTCACAATGTGGGGCAGGTATGGAATTTAATGCTATCTCTCATACCCGAGATAATGAGATAGTTACTGCTCATCAGGCTCCTGCCTAGCGCTGTCTGACTGTTCAGACCAGTGGTGAACAAAAGTAGGCAAGTGCTGATGGGCGTCAGATTATATTGCAAAAGTCCAAGGAAAGATTTGACCGCTGTAACCTAGGAGCTACTTCCCAATTTTCCTCTTTGTCTTAATCTGCCAACAGGCAAAGCTGCGACAAGAGACCAGGATCAGTTCACATCATTCAATAAACCAACCGCCACCCACTCACTGACCCTTGTGTACGTGTGCCTTCATAGGGTTGGAAGGGACACAGTACAAAGCAAAGAACAAGTCACAGTGAACTTACTTCTCCAGCCTGTTGATCTGAGTTAAATTGAGGGCAGCTTAAATATGGAAAGTAGTTTATGGAAATGGTGCAACTAGGACTCTGAAAAATATACTTATGAATTCATCAGATAAACACAGATTGAACATCTACCATATATCAGGGCTGGAGATACTGCAGAGATCAGACCCAAACTCTCATGGAACTTATAACCTGGCAATTTTATATGCTAGCACAAGTGATAAGTACTTCGGGGAAAAGTACAGGTGCTGTAAGTATAAAGTATAGCTAATATTTAGTGAGGGCTTGCTGTGTACCAGGCACTATTCTTGGCATTTAACATGCATTGAGTTCTTTAATCCTTACAACAATAATAAAAGTTCCTTATCCTCATGTTATAGATGAGAAAATCGAGAATCATGGAAGCTTTTGTAACTTGGCCAAGATTACACAGATGGTAAGTGTATATCCTTGGTTATGTATCCTTAGGCCAAAAAAAAAAAAGAGTGTGTGAGCAATTTAACCTACGTAGGAGAATTAGGGGGTAGGTAAGAAGATGCATAATTGTTACCCTTCTTGCCCAGGAAGAGTTGATTGCACAGACATTCAGTTCAAAACTCTCCACTGAGCTCCTCATCCATAAATGCCTTCATACCAACTCAGTGTGGACATCCCATAGACACTGCAAAAGCAAGGTATCCAAAATCAAAGTCTTCCCTACCCCTTAGGCTAGTCTTCCCATGTTCTCTTTCAGTAGACACACCGCTATCCGCTAAGTTATGCAGGCCATCAATTTTTTTTTTATTGTTACTAAAATTTTTTTTTCCAGTGTTTCAAGATTCATTCCCCATTCCCCACACCCAGTGCTCCACGCTTTAGGTGTCCCCAGTACCCACCACCAGGCTCTCCCATCCCTCCACTCCCCTCCCTCCAAGTCCCTCAGTTTGTTTCTGTGTTCAAAGTCTCTGTTGTTTCCTTTCCCTCCCTAGATTACCCTAGTTCCCATTTGCTTTCCTTCTGCCACTGTCCTCCAGTTTGCCCCTCATGCACCGCAAGTAAGTGAAACCATGCGATACTTGACTTTCTCTTCTTGGCTTATTTCACTCAGCATAATCTCTTCCAGTCCGGTCCATGTTGCTACAAAAGTTGGGTATTCATCCTTTCTGACGGAGGCATAGTATTCCATTGTATATATGTACCACATCTTCTTTATCCATTCATCTGTTGATGGACAGTTGGCTCTTTCCACAGTTTGGCGATTGTGGCCATTGCTGCGATGAACATTGGGGTGCATATGACCCTTCTTTTCACTACATCCATCTCTTTGGGGTAAATGCCCAGTAGTGCAATTGCAGGGTCATAGGGTAGCTCTATCTTTAATTTTTTAAGGAATCTCCACACTGTTTTCCAAAGCGGCTGCACCAGTTTACATTCCCACCAACAGTGTAAGAGGGTTCCCCTTTCTCCACAGCCTCTCCAACACTTGTTGTTTTCTGTCTTGTTAATTTTGGCCATTCTGA
>PITA01012052.1:38587-63874 GCA_004023965.1 Spilogale gracilis | reverse complement strand
CCTTAAGACTGTACGCATGCAACTCCTCACGTACCCCTTAACCCAAATTAGGACATATGTTCCCCTGCAAAGGTGGTTAAGAAAACGATTGGCTGCCTGCGTGCAGACCATGGCTGTAGTGTCTTAAACTAATTGGCTATCAAGGTGCAGGCTTTGTTGTAACGGACACTGTAATCATATATAAGGCCACCCCCGGAAGAACTCGGGACTCTCAGCCACTGACTGGTTTGGGGTCAGGCTGTGAGTCCAAGCATGCTCGAATAAACCCTTTGCTTTTGCATGAAACCGGTCTCTCAGAGTTGTCCTTGACAGGTGCGGCAGTCCAAGGCTCCCAGCTGTCTGCCCTCGTGGGCGGCAGGCTTTACAACTTTAGGATCCGGGCTCTGATTAACACGTCATTGACCATCACCACAAATCCCCTTCCCCCTTACAGACTACATAAGGACCAAGGATAGGAGTGAAGACGGTAAGGGGAAACGGCGCTGATGCACTGAACCCCCAGATATCTATGTGTGACTTTATACTATCTGCAACGCTCTCCCTCATTAACACAGATAAGTAATAGACTCTGTGTTGATTTGTTCAGTCTCTATACTTACAAATCATAATGGCAATGTATCAAAATTTACTATGATTCAGATACTAAATTCCTTCCAAGACATCGTGGAGCCACTAGTGAAGCAGAAGAAGGCAACTGCCGGTGAAGTCTGCGGGCCTTTACACCTCACCTTAAAGGTGTCCTGAGAAAGGGGGGGAGGAAGGTCGGAGCCCCACCAAGTGAGCGAGGGGTGCAGCTGTGTCCCCCAGCACTGCACTCCTGCGTCCTGAGGCTTCGCCCTCCTCCCCGCACTCTCCACAGCAACGCGCTGCACGCACCCGAAGCCAGCTGGGCTCAAGGTCACGCCTGGGCCTCCAGCTCTGCCCTGGGTTCCAAGAAACCAAGCCAGCAGTGACTTGGTAGAGCCACCACTTCCTACTAAATGAAATGAAAAACCTGAAACTGATTCCACAAAGACAGAAACTCGGGACAGACAAGTTCATTTCCTAAATCCTCATGACGTGTTACTAAGGGATCAGGCAGCTATCATCCTTAGGTTAGCAATGACCCAGCTTAAATCCCCAAAGCACAAACTTTCCAGATGAATGTAAAATGATTACTCAGTCAGCCTGTCAGAATGTCCACTCCTACTGACACAGACTTAACACAGGAAATGGATGTCAAACGGAATAGATACTCATTTTTCCAGGCTGATCAGACATACATTGGACTAGCGGAGAGACTCCAGAAAGCACAGCTCAGCCCCAACCAGATATACAGCTTTAACTGATCACTCCATTTATTTAAGTTCTCTCATCTGGGAAAACTCTAGGGTAGGACCACATAACTTCTGGTGTCCCTCTGGCTCTTGGTCAAACATCATGACTCAGGGGCAGCTCCACATTCCCTTCCGAGTACCGTGCATCAGCTAAATAACCCTGGCAAATCACGGACTTTCTCTAAGCTTGTCAAGGGTGACGCGGGGCTCAGACCTTACGCACCCCCGGCAGCTGGCCAGAACACCCCCTCCTCAGAGTGCAGCCCAGGTGAAATGTTATGTCAACTATGACTTCTTTGGAAGAAGAGAATTTTATTTTCTACCACTGAATTTGACTGCACTTTCCTGTCCCGGTGTGTGGGATCAGGCTGCCTATCCTACCCTGTTCTGGTGTGCTCAGCAATCCAGAGACTCCTTTCGGTCGGATTCGGGGATTTCTGCATCAGGGCATCAGGCACTGTCTAGTCGAGAGCTCAATCCCTTCTCAGCAGACGGTGCCCCAAGGCTCCTCTCGCCGGTGCCTTCCCTTCCCCCTGGACACAGGCTCCTGGGAGGGAGAGGAAGAGCCTAGCCCCACAGAACTCCTCTACTTCCTGCTTGCTGCCTGAGTTCTTGTTTCCCATTCTCCAGAAAACAGTCCCGATGCCACATCCTGCATCAACACCACGGTAGACTATAAACTCTTGTTTATGGTCAGCACTGGCTCGTAAGGAAGCGCAGATCCTCTTTTCTGACTGTGCTATTTCCCCCCTTTCCTCTCTCAACCAAGCCTTGCTTCTGGAAATCAGAAATGCTTGCTTTCAGATTGGCTCACTCTGGATCTTAAAATAAATTCTCATTTTGATCCCAGAAGCCCAGTCCTGGCTGCTTCTGCAGGCGGTATCCATCCTTCTCCAGGGATGACGACGGTCCTGGTTGCCACTGATGGAAAGCTGCGTGGCAACAAGGAGCGCTCAGGGCTTACTGGGAACAAGAACAAGTCAGTATTCTTAAAAAACGCTATCTGTGCTACAGAAGCCTTTTCAGTACGTGCTCTCTTTTCCAGCCCCTTACACGTCCCGCCGCTTCAGATCCTGGGCCCTGCGAGAGCTTCCCACGGCGCGGTTCCCCGTGCAGCTGCCATTAGGGTTCTACGAAACTCACAGCTCCGGCATGACTAAGAAAGGGAATGCCTGGCCACCCTTCAGGCTGCCCTTCTCAGGCCCTCCCACGGGGATTTCGCCCCACCCGCCAGCCTGCCTGCCCGGCCCATGGTAAGATGCTCAGACGGCAGCTGGTACACCTCACGGGACGGTGAGCTCCCCACCTCCATGGCTGCACACGTCCAGGCCTGTGAACCCCTAGCGGAGGTGGCGGAGAGAGTCGGGGTCAGCTCACCCGGCGGGGGGCGCACCCGCCCCGCCTCCCCTCTGCTGGAGCAGCAGACAAGCGTCCCACGGGACTCAGTAGTCGCCCAGCGCCACAGCCTTGCTCATGCCGCGATTTTATCTAAAAGGGTCGTCTTTTCCCTTTCATTCCCTATTTTAATATACACCTTAAAATCCCCATTTTAATACCCTTTCCCAAATCCTACTCCTTCTTTGAAACTCACCCCAAGTGCCAGATTCTTCCTGAAGCGCTGCCTGGCCGCTATATGTTCTGTCCTGCTCAGTCTTCAAGCACGTGCTTTCATCTTTCTCCTGCCTCGTCCCAAGTCTCAGGTCATAGATTTTCGCATCTTTCTAACAGACAGGAAGCCATGGAGAGCAAGGATCGGACCTTGAGCCTTTTGTACCTCACCAGCATAGAGGGTAGGGATAACATTCAGTTCCCATTTGTTGAGCAACCACAATATATTCATAAAGCTCCTTGCTGTGGGAGTAGAAAAGAAATTTTTAAAGATCTTCTCTTCAAGGAATATGCAATCTAATTGGGGAGGAAAAAATTAGATATATGAAAAACAAAGCTCAAATGGAACCTCTTCAAAAGAACAAAGATGTTCTCAAAACCATGAGGGGAGGAGAGAGAGTCAGAATTCACCAAAACATAACCTCCAGATTTTTCTGGCAAAGTCTCCCCTCCCCCCCCCGACCAACCCCACACTTGTGAGGTGCTCCGGTCCAGCATTGGTCCTCTTTCCTCTCCAAGGCCTAAATCTGGAATAAGTATAATAAGGAAACATACCCTTTTCAGTGATGTGTGAAAAACAGAATAAATCTGGGTGAAAAAATCACACGGATATTAGTGAGTTCATGACTGCATATGCTAGTCAGCTGCATACGGGTAGTTATATGATAAAAAAGCGAATTCCAGAGGCGCCCAACACCGCTCCCTCACATGGCCCCAGACGGTGGCGTGTCAGTGGAAATCACTCCCGTCAACACCCTGCAGAAGCCGTTAAGCCAGGGGCCAAAGACTAAACGAAATCCACCAAGAACTATTTCTTGGCAGAACTAAAGGCAGAAGGAATAGAAAACTGAATCACAAATGGAAAAGCCCCAAGTGACCTAAACTCACTCGCACATATCTAAACTGTACAGAAAATGACAGTTTAAAGGGGTATAAAAAATGCTGGAAGAAAACAGGGAGTTTATTAGAGCTAATCTTGCAGGTAGAACAATCTTTCCTCTTGAAGTCCAGACTTTGTCATCCCAACAGCTGTGGTGATCATAACGATAGATTCTGTGTCTATCAATTGCACTTCACAATATTTCCCCAGAAAAGAAACTCCAAGTCCCAGAAAGCTGCCGAAAGATAGGTGGTGGCTGGTACGGCCAAAAGATGGTGCCAGATTCCAGTGAGGGAGCAGGGTTCGCAGGGAGGCCAGAGAAGTGCTGACGAGAAGAGCACGTAGCGGGCCATCTGTGATAGGAAAGGGATGTGGAAAGGGATTATTTCTAATGCAGTTAAGAGTTTAGACCTGTTTCCAAGTCATCAGCCCTGTGCCTCTTCGTCACCAGTAGACTACATCACACACAATGAAGGAAATAGTCTCGCCCATGTTTAGTTTTATGATCATTACTAAGGCTTTCCAGTTCTCTAGAAGTCTACAAAAAAAAAAAAAAAGATTTAAGATTATTCTCCTAGCACCTCAAAGAAGCTCCATCATCCAAGCTTTCCTTAAACTATTTCCAGAACAGATGGTCTGAGATGACTTAGCAATTTACAACTTCTGTTCCAACAAAAACAACTCCTTCAAGCAGATCTCCTTATAATGGATAATTCATCAACTGAATTCTCTTGATTAGAAGGTTCAGAAAAAATATACATTCATTCTCAAAATCACTAATTCAATTAAATGTCCATTAATAACAATATTTTAAGCATTTCTAGTCATTTAAACAATAAACCTACATTAACAAATACAAAATAAGATTTTGTATCTATGACTGAGGTAAACATAATATTCCAGTTCAATTTCCAGAAACTGAAAAACTAACTGGGATTCCAATTATGGGACGGCAAATTGAACTCATGAATCTAATCTAATGTAATATACCATATTAATAGGCTACAGAAGAAAAATCACATGATCTTATCAATTGACGTGGAAAAAGCATCTGACAAAATTCAATACCCATTCATGATAAAAACTCTCAGGAAACAAACAAACAGACACAAAAATCCTCTAGGAAACTAAGAATACAGGGAACTTCGGGCACCTGGGTGGCTCAGTCGGTTAAACGTCTGCCTTCATCTCTGGTCATGATCCCAGCTTCAGGGATCGAGGCCGCATCTGGCTCCCTGCTTGGTGGGGACTCTGCTTCTCCTTCCCCCATTCTTGCTCACTTTCTCTCTCCCTCTCTCTCTCAAATAACTAAATAAAATCTTGGGGGGAAAAAAGAATACAGGGAACTACCTCAGTTTGATGAAGAAAATCTACATAAAAACTACAACTAACCTCGTACTGAATGATGAGTCACTGAACTGGGAATTAAGCAAGGATGTCCATTTTCACAAATTTTATTAGATCTAGTAATGAAAGTTCTAGCTAGTGCAATAATCAAGAACATGAAATAAAAGCCATATAGATTGGAAATGAAGAAACAAATCTACCCATATTTGCAGATGACATGATTATCTATATAGAAAATACAAAACCAAATTGTATCCACATACTATCAGTGAACATGTGGACACTGAAATTAAAAATACAACAGCATTTACAATCACTCAAAAAGCTGAAATACTTAGGTATAAATCTAGCAAAGCATGACCTGCTTGCTGAAAACTATAAAATGCTAATAAAAGAATTCAAATATCTAAACACAGACGATCCTTGAACAATACAGGTTTGAACTTGGTAGGTCCACTTACATGAGGATTTTTCCAATAACTACAGTACAGCGCTGTAAATGTATTTTCTCTTCCTTGTTATTTTCTTAATGACATTTTCTTTTCTCTAACTTCTTTTATTGTAAGAAATTGGGATATATACATATAACATACAAAATCTTTGTGAATAGACTATGTTATTAAGACTCCCAGTGAACAGTAGGCTATTATTAAAGTTTTGGGGAGCCAAAAATCATTGTCAAATGTTTGTGCAGGGGATAGGTTCCCCTACCCCTTGCATTGTTCAAGGGTCAACAGTAAATGGATTCATAAGTTGGAAAACATATTCATGGATTGGAAGACTCAACATAGGAAAAACATAAATTTTCCTCCAATTGATATACAGATTTAATGCAATGCCTACAAAAATGCCAATAAAATTGTTTTATGCATATAGTCTGGATTATTCTAAAATTTCTATGAAAAGACAAAGAACTAGAGTAGCTAAAACAATTTTAAAAAAGAATAAAATGGGAGGAATAAGTCTACCCATTTCAAAAATTATTATATAGCTAGAGTAATCAAGACTGATTACTCTGCAAAAGACATTAAGAGACTAGAAAGATAAGCTACAGACTGGGGGGAATATTTACAAACAAAATATCTAACAAAGAACTAGTATCTAGAATATATAAAGAACTCCCTAAACTCAACAGTAAAAGACACAAACAATCTCATTAGAAAATGGGACAGACATTTTCCCATGGTGGGAAATCAGCCAGGAAGCCACAGCATTGATCTAGGCAAAAGATTACGGTGGTCTGAATGAGGATGAGGGTAATGGACATGGACAGAAGTGAATGAACTTGAGCTTTCTGTTGGATATAGGACTGAAAGCCTGGACAGTGTAGAGGGAAAGGTGAGAAGGTGTTAGAGTAGCATGATAACGTTGGGTGGGCTTAGTTTCCTGAGCTGAAGGAGACTTGGAAGAGGTATAAGCTAAAAGGAAAACCAACAAGTTGTGCTTGGAGCAGGGCAAGTTAGAGGCAACTGTGAGATCAGTGGCAATGGCAGGTTTGTATAATGCTCTCTGCACACACTTGGGTAGGGGTTCTAAAGTAGTAAAGTAGGTCTCTACCCTTTCCCCTTGCTCCCATGATGCCCCCACATGGATTCACTACCTCATCTATGAACCCACCAACCTCATTTTTGCCCCCAGTCTTGTACACATCTACTTTCTCTGCCTGGAATGCTCTTCCTGAGACCTCCACCCCTCCTGGCTCATATCTGTCAGGTCTCGTCTCAGTAAGACATTTATCTTTAAAGACCCTGTGCTGGGAATATACCAGAAAGTAGTACTTGACCCACGGGCAGTCTCTCAGACATTTGCTTCATTTTCTTCCTAGAAGAAACTTTCTGAAACGATCTCATTATATAAATTTTCTTCTTTACTCTATGCCTTCTCCCGCAAGAAAGTTAAATCCATTAGAATAGGGATACTCCATGTCTTATTCTCTATTGTAATCTTAGTGCTTAAAACAGGGCCTGGCATTTAGAAGGCACTGAATAAGTATTTTTTGAGTAGAAGGAAGAGAGAAAATTTAGACTGAGGCTTCCATCAATCATGAAAATCAGGAGGATTATTAAGTAGAAAAACATCCTCTTACAAAATGTCAAAGGATGTAATGGTACCAAGACTGTCCTGAGCAGTATATGTTTTCCAGATTAAAGGAGGTGGTAGTCTTGCACTAGCCATACCTGAACCATGCCTAGTGATGTAAACAGCAGTATTTTTCCTTAAGAAAAGAGCTGAAATGATTGATATTGGAAATGTTAGCCATGGTGACTATGATTGCCCCCGACCCACTCTATAACGTGATTCCCCTCCCACATACCCTGCTGAGGGTATGTATAGTCTTGGGCTGGTGAACACAGATGGCCAGTGAAATGGTCTTGGAGGGCAGGAGAAGAAGAGACACTTAGGACACAGCCTCGAGAGAAAGTGTGTCAAGAGGGTTGGTAATTATCTGGGCGCATCAGCCTCTTGAAGGAAGAAACAGTGATATATCAAGTGCTTGGTGGGAGTGACACAGAGACAGCGAGACACAGGGGAGGAGCAGAGCCTACAGAACCCTGGATTAGAGATCACGAATTCCTGGTAATAACCAGGTAATAAGACAGCATCTGTATGATCATCGTAGATCCTGAGAAACGGGTAGTTCTGGTTCCCGTCAGATTTGTGCCTCCCTCAGGTGTTTTTTTAAAACTATCCCAGCCTGGGGATAGTTGGGTGGCTCAGCTGGTTAAAGGTCAGAGTCTTGATCTCAGGGTCATGAGTTCAAGCCCCACACTGGGGCTTAAAAATTGATATAAATAAATTAAAAATGTTTTAAAACCCACTATCCCAGCCTCACGTGACATTTGGGACTTTGTTCTTCCTACCAAAATAATGCAGCAACCTAAATATGCAAACAAAAAATCATGTCCTGTCCAGTTAACTACGGTCCTTCCATCCGTTGGATCATGATACAGATGCTTAAAATGGTTGTTGGAAAGGCTGGATGATGAGAAGGATAGAAGCAGTTGGGCTGTTACGGCGCCCGGGTCAAGAGGAAAGTAGGCCTTCTCCCCTCTCCTCTTGCTCCTGGGGTCCCCCACACTGGCTCACCGTGCAGAGATAAAAATGACGCAACTGGAGTTCAAAGCTTCTGGCCTGTAGTAAACCCTCTAAATCCACGTGAATCGTGGTCACAAAGAAGAAGAGACCATTACACGTGAGTAAGAGACTGAGAGGGGAGAAAACACCGGAATGAACATTTTCAGACTTTATGAGATGGGGGGCCAAGCTTTTCTGTGATCCGATCTCCCTCCACTAGCCTCTCCCGCCTCAGCTCTCAGCCCAGGCTTCCTGGATCCGGCGCTTCAGCCATACTGATCTATGTCACCGATTTTTCAACGTGCCCCGCTTTCCCGTCCCCCACAGAGCTCTGTTTGTCTTGCTCCCTCCGCCTGGGGTCCTTCCGCACCTGCAGCCACCTCTGCGAGCACAACCCCTAGGCATGCCTCATCGGCTCCCAGGCCAGTCTGCAGGAGGCTCGGTGGGACCCCCATGCGCCCAGCTCCCCCAGGCCGGGTCCCTAAAGCGCCCAGCCTCACCCACGGCTCAGGCCAGCATCAGCACCCCAGCCCACATTTTCTCTGGGCAGCAGAGTAATAAAGGACTCTTGCTGTGGTTAATTGGGCTCATCGATGTTCAATATTTATTTTAATAAAAATGTATTTTTGTAATAGAAAATAAATATAACTCTTGAATGTTTTCATAGTCCTGGTCCTTAAAATGACCATCTGGGCTGGACGGAATTGTGGGGGCCACCGCTAAGCCCCCCGGGGCTCCTGTCAAATAGTGCCTTCGGCAGTTCTCACTTGACTCTCGCAGCACCTGACAGAGAAGGTCCTCGGTTATCAGCAAAGACGGAAACGGAGACAAGACGTGCTCATACAAAAGAAGAGGAAACTGCCAAGGGCAGATTTTATTGTGGAAGATATTTCCCATCCAAAGAGGTTGCCTGATTTTTGATGGAAGGAAAAGGAGTATTTAAATGACAAGGAAGTGTTTTCTGAATGTTTCTTTCTGTGAGCCACTTGGTTTTGACAAGAATTTTATTCCAAGTTCCCAAAAAAGAGAAAAAGCACAAAGATACATGCATGTGAACACTAACGCAGGCACGCGCACACACACACACACACACACACACACACACACACACACGGTGTTACTGTCCACTGAAGCCTATCAGATAAGCCCGAAGGAAAACCATTTAAATTCCCTATCAAGAAAACACTGTCAATAAAGCGAGAGCTGTGTCACTTAAGCCAAACCAAGAAGAGAAGAATGTTCATTTCACAGAAGAATAAAACTGTATTCATGGCAAAGGGCAAGGTCCCTGAGACAGTGTCCCCGGCCCGGATCTCCCAGTCTATTTTCCCCTTTCCTCCGCAAGGAAGCGAGAGGGGCTGCCCTCCCTCCCTTCAACCTCCTCAGGCTTTGAATGACACTGGGTGTGGTGCATCAACAACGAATCTTGGAACTGAGAAAATAAAGTGAATTAATAAAAAAATAAAAAGATATCAATATTCAAACTTAAAGAAAAGAAACCCTAATGGAGTTGCGGAGACAGGGATGATGCTGAGTGTGTGTGGAGGAGGCCAGCCTGCCTCTCAGCGTGAACAGGCCCTCGTGCGAGATGCTGCTTCACCATCCCGCCATTCTTATCCCTTCACCCAATCAGAACCTCTTAATTCATTTGATTTTTAAGAAGAGCTGTTATTCAACAAAACAAAAGAAGAAAAGATAATTTCTAAATTGTTCTCGTTGCCTTAATGGCTCCAAAACTGTTGGGTTAATTTCATAAAAGCATGACTCCCTAGATATCAATTCTGTTTCCTGATGAATATAATTTCACGTTCATACTTCCAGCCATGAAATATCAGAGAGGCAGGGGCTCCTCCAAGACCTCCCCCGCCCCCGCAGGTAGGAGAGCCCAGCAGGAAGCAGACAGCATGGTCTAAGCCACGCCACTGGAATAAAACCAATTTCAACTGCATGATGCCCAGATCCAAGAAACGTAGAAGCAGTTACAGGAATACTCAAAATGTAACCCAGATTATGACTGAATTATAATTTCAAAACTATTAGGCTCATGGGTTTCTAAAAATAGAAGCGTATTGCCAAGAGAATCATCATTCTCTCATCTTTGGCTCCAGATAACTTTATCAAATGCAAAGTCTGACCTTGGCAACAGTTCAGAGAAATGACCACACTGCCTTCCTCCATCACCATCTCTCGGTTAAAGCAAACGGTTTACAAACTGAAGCGCAGGCCAGGTGGGAAGCATTAACACAGCAGGCCTCAGGCTGCTGTCCTTTAAAAGGCCAACTTGTAAGATGGGTCCTCGGCCAAGAACTCAGCCTTCCAAAAGTTCCCCATATTGACACGAAGGTTTCCCTAACCCACGGGGCTGTTCTGCGGGGCCCGGGTTACTTGGACAAACCATGTGATTTATGGTGAAAACCTGCTTTCTATCCGTGAGCCTGGAATTTAAGTAGGTGTTGCTAGGCAGAGAACATCTACATGACCATCTCCCCTCGCCCCAGAAAAGCTCCTAGCCTCTGAGTCTCAGCTGGGCTTCTGTGGGTGCAAAGAGATGGCCGCATCTCGCAGTATCAGGAAGGGAGCATGCGTTCCACGTGACCCTTCATGGGGACAGCGCGGGAGCTCTGCCATTTGTCTTCACCCTTTCTTTCCGGCCGTGTCACCGGACTCCCCCCGGCCACAGTGGGGTTGTCTGATGATCCCGTGAGCCCTTCCACTGAATCTCCAAATGTGTGCGTGGTGTTGGGGAAGCCCCAAACAAGACTGAAGACATAATATTAGCTTTTACTGGGTAAATATTTTTGTTTGTTAATTTTTCTAAGGGAGAAAGTTAGATTCCCAGCATTGAACGCAGCCTACATCATAACCTGATTCTGCTAATGTAATGGGTTTTCTATAATGGAGACGTGACTAACTTTTTACAGGTTGTTTATGGCTATTTAGTTTATGGAAAAAGAATATTTTGGTGACCACAAGGACATGGCTGTCAAACTCGAGATTTAGACAGAGCCCCAGTAATAAATCTGCTCCTCGCCAGAAGCAACAAAATAAAGCAAGGCAGACAGCTGCGGTTTGTGTTCCCATCAGGGAGACTAAGAGTTTATTCTCTAGTTCAATTTTAATAAAAATATAATTTAATAGGATTCATCTCCACTACTTTTAAAAAATAGTTTAAACTTTATTGGTAACAAATTATCACTTAGTAGCTTTTATTACTGAAACAGTGAACATAATAAACATAAAAACTCAGATGTCTAAAATAGTAAGAATACAGAATTTAAAATTTTTTCTCCAGTAGTGAAGGAAAAAAAAAACAACTATAGGGCTTCCTGACAGCTCTGAAAGAAGAAACTCCTGTTTTTGAAATACATAAAACGACACCAACACTGACCCCAAACATGCAGCTGCTTGAATGACTTTTTTTTAACCGCTCTGATGTTACAGATCCTAGATGAAACTAGCTTACCCAAATATTTCATCACATTTCTAGGGAAATATGGAATACAGCCACGTAGCTGTGCTGGGACAATACCAGAGGTAGACTGGCCAACGTTAAAAGCAATGAAAAGGGCAGACATTTCTGGCGCCCCGGCTGAGTGCAGGGCAGGCCGATCTCTCCTGCTGGGACGCTAGAGACACACGATCTCATCCTCCAAATGGAGGATATTAGATATATACGGAAAGCCCACTGAGAAGACAGCAAAGAGATAGATTATAATTTGTAGAAGGGGCTTCAGGCCTCTTCCCTTCCAAAAGGAGAAGCCTTCGAAGACAAGCAGAGGGAGCCCGCGGAGAAACGAGCCCATTCTTCCAGAAGCTTCCCATTTTCAGGAGCCCCTCCCCGGGATGATAATGGAGCCACACCTGCGCAGGGAGCCCCGGGGCAGGCAGGGCGCACAGCCAGGCCGCTCCCGTGTCAGCCCTGAAGCTCGACAACCACTGTTCTCCCAGGAAAAGGTCCGGTCCTGCGGCTGGGCTGGACTGGCCAAAGGCTCAGGGAGACCTTTCCGCGGTCGTTAAACGGCCACCGTGTTGGATATGTCCTCTGCGTCAGGAGGATGCAGGAGACCCTCTTTGTTGATCAGAGATGAAGTGAATTAAATCTTTAAAAAAATTTCTATAGAAAAATTAAAATTTGATTGAAGATTTAAATTCACAGATAAGACTTCTAGAAAATAAGATTGTGAGAACCGTCGCACAGACTTAACCTGGAAAAGCAGTTCTCTGCTTATGACTTTTTTTTTCTTTGATAACAAGCCATGCTGAGAAAGTATAAAACGCCATCACTGTGCCAAGTGAGTTAATGCACGGCAAGTAGGCTTTTGCCTGGCTCCTCTCCTTACAGGGCTTCCGACATGACAGGCTTCGGTAAACGTTTCTGCTTGAATGAAATGAGTGTATTGAAAAGGGAAGGTAGTAAAACCATAGAGAAAATATTTTTGAAGATGTAAATGAGCCAAATTATCAGACTAAACTACAATGATACACTTTTCCCAGGCAGCCCAGGGTGGGAACTGACAGGAATAGATATGGCAACCCCATTTTTCTATAATAGCATCACAAAACACAAAAAAGTGAATAAGCAAGACACACAGTATATAAGTTGGAAGTATAGTTATGGAGGTGAGAGTTTGAAATTTAAATATCCCAGAAAAATTCAGGACGTCCAGTTGCCGTGGTAATGGATCAAATCACTCTAGTGCTTTTCTCTTCACTTAATACGACAGGAAAAACACAGGGAAGCCAGGAAAGGCTCACGATGTTTTAAATATTTAAGTCAATTACACAAATATCTGTATGTGGATAAACTCAGTAGAGTATAATACTTACTTTTCAGTATTTTACCCAATTTCTATATCCAGTGATACTAATATATTAAATACATTTCTTTAAATATATTACAAATATTTATTTAAGAGCGCCTGGGCGGCTGAGTTAGTTGGCCTCTGCCTTCGGCTCAGGTCATGATCCCAGAGTCCTGGGACTGAGCTCCACGTTGGCTCCCGGCTCCACGGCGAGTCTGCTTCTCTCTCTGACCTTCTCCCATCCCGTGTTCTCTCTCACTCTCTCAAATAGATAATAAATAAAATCTTTATTTATTTTTTTAAGATTTTTTTATTTTTTTTAAAGATTTTTTTATTTATTTGACAGAGAGAAACACAGCCAGAGAGGGAACACAAGCAGGGGGAGTGAGAGAGGGAGAAGCAGGCTTCCCGCTGAGCAGGGAGCCCGATGTGGGACTTGATCCCGGGTCTCCGGGATCATGACCTGAGCCAGAGAAGGCAGTTGCTCAACCAACTGAGCCACCCAGGCGCCCCTAAATAAAATCTTTAAAAAAAATATTTACTTAAATATGAGTTAAACACAGCTCTAACGTATGGCCTGGGGGTTGGTTGTGTTTCAATTTTTTTAATCAAAAAGTTTTCAAAACAATTTAAATGAGTTTGTTATATATATTTTACCATAATTTTTTAAAAAGTTAATACTGTAATATATCAAAAACATTCAATTTTGTACTTCAAATAATTGCTTTGTATGGCACACTTATATCTCAAGAAAGCTATTTTAGAAAAAAGAAAAAAAATGGCCTTTCCAATGTGACAAATTCCCAATTTCATTCAACCTACAGTGACTGAGGCCCCGCGACAACACTGTACTTAACGAACTGATCCCAGGCGGCTGCGCCAGGAAATCACACACGAGCAGACCAGGCCGCTGAAAGGGGCTGCCCAGGGCTTCCAAGTCTCCCTGCTGAACCCCCTCCTCCTTGTGTATTGTGCAGGTTTTTATAAAGTCTTGCTGAATTGCAAGTAGTCTCGGTCTCCATCCAAACGCAGAAGAAAACTAAGAAATACATGTAAGTGTTCCTCGGAAAGAACTTTGAACGGACCAAGCTGAGGTCTTGGGGTCTTGCCACTATAACTGAGGTCCCTGGGTCATCACTGAACCACGAACCGGCAAGATGCCCTTCCCAGAGCGAGCAGCCTGTAGCTGAATCGCTGAAGCCTCGTCCCTAGACACACCTGACAGGGATTTTCTAAAGCCGTCTTCTGAGAACTCACCAGTGCCAAAAAGATGGCGG
Organism: Spilogale gracilis; assembly: GCA_004023965.1. Lineage (NCBI taxonomy): Eukaryota > Metazoa > Chordata > Mammalia > Carnivora > Mephitidae > Spilogale > Spilogale gracilis. The sequence continues at coordinate 49,569 of PITA01012052.1, read as the reverse complement.
TTCCATGATGCCAGAGGAATGAATAATCAAAATAAAAGGCACCGTTTTGCCGAAAGTCTGCTCATCACTTGCTGAGGTTTTTGAGGTTTACTATGACTTGTATCCAAATGAGGGACACAAGTAAGAATCTCTTACTCCTTATTCATGGTCTCAGTCTGGTAATTTAGAATCAGAAATACAGTTAGGTGTTTAGTAGAATACAGTGCAACATCCTTAGGGACTTTGAATTATATCAAGAAAATAATTATGAAAAAAAGAGTAATAATTTTAAAACTAGGGAAAAGAGAGATTGATCACTGATACATACAATGAGTTTTAACTAGTAATACTGAGAAATGAAGAAAAGAGAAGACTTGCACAAAGAGGTAGGAGGACCACACAGCAGCTGCCTGACCCCTGGCAGGGACGGGGATGTGTTCCCAGAGTGATCACGGTGATGGGGGAAGAGGGGAGAGCAGCCACCGCACCCAGGCACTGTAGTAAGAAGGGTTACTCGAATACGTCGAGGGTTACTCGAATTCTGATAGAACACGTCCGTCACACTAACTCTAACGCACACTAACTCTGTGAGACTGTGAGTGTGCAAAGCCGAAAGCAGACCACGAGGACAGAGCATTAAATGTTTCAAATCAACAATCATCTGGAGTAGATTTCAAGCAAGCCATAATCCTTTAAAATTAGAAGCCAGCTTGTCCATTTCGTTTGGACTGGATTTTTCTTCTAGAAAGGCAAATTTGAATTCCAATAATTCTGGCACCTTTTCCCCTAATGCTTAATAAATATTAAAGAATAAATCAGACACCACAGGTATGAATAATAAATCTACAGTTTGACAAATTCCAATGTCAAATATCAAATCTGCTGTGATTCTGAACTCATGACTCATAACTAAAAAATAAATTAGCTTTCAATATATTCCAAAAATTTGTTGCTGTTTTTCTCAAATATTAATTTTTAACGACACGTTAAAAATTCATACATGCAAATATGCTATTAGTACATTATTCACTTTACTTTTATCAAAATAATGCATGCACGTAATCTAGAAGTCCAATGATACCGTAAGGCTGGCAATCTAAAACACCAGCCCTTCGCCTTCACTATCCCTCCACTCTTGAGTCCCAGTGACCAAAGGCGATCAATTCTTCTGGCTGTTTCTTTCAGAATTTACCTTCATAATTTAACTAATACTCTTCAGCTGCTATTTCCCACCTGTTTTTCATGTCTACTGGCTTCCTGCTATAGAAGATGAAGGTTTAGCTCTCTTATCACCTGCACTCTTCCCCTGTCCCCTCACCAAAACCTCTCAATTTAACTATATCACAGTTTTTGGTAACAAAAATACTCAGGATTTGCATTACAGTAGTATATCTGTTTAAATATTGTTCATAACTGAGCCCGATAGTATCCTACAATTGTATTTCATTACTTCTATCATCTTTCTTTTTCCTGGTGTTAATAATTGCATCAATTTTTCAGTCTTTTTTTTTAATGATTTCTAACTCTGGAACAGAACCAGAAAACTTATTTCATCACAGATAAACACAGTATGTGATCTTTCTTACTTGTTGTTTGCCCCCATCTCTCCTGACCTCTTCATCCTCCAGTGATATCCAGGTGCTACCCGGGAATTTCTCTTGACTTCCTTTCAGGGAACTTCCTTCACGTTCCCCTAGTTCCTGCAAAATTTTTGTCTTCTTCTCTCATCTCAGTAAAGCATCTTTTCCTAAAGAACTATCCAAGGAAACACACAGGAGATACCAGTTTTTGAGACTTTGTGTATCTGTCTGAAAACAGTCGTGTCAAACCCTTGCATTTGGTTAACACTTTGGCCAGGCACCAAATTCCAGACTGGAGATTATTTCCCTTCAGATTTGGAAAGTACAGCTCTACTCATGCTAGGTTCCGCTAGGGCAATGGAGAAGTCCCAGTAGCCTGCTTCCTGAGCCTCTTGTATATGACTTATTTTCTTCTCTGTGAAACTGCTGGGAAAAAAAAACAAATTTTCTTTTAATTCACGAACGCTATCAGGCGTGTCTTGGTCTGTTCTCACTCATCGTACTAGGCACTTACGTACCTTTCCAAATGGAAGTTTATGTCCTTAGACTCTGGTATTCTATTTGGTATTCTTCTATAAATTTCTGCCCTGCATTTTCTGTCCTTTTTCTTTTTTTTCTAAAACTCTTATTAGTCAGATTTTGGACTTCCTAAATGAAGCCTCTATTTCTTCCTCTTTTCTCTTACGTTTTCCAACTCTGACCTTTCATTCTATTTTCTGGGCACTGTGATCAACATTCCAACTTTTCACTGAATTTTAATTTCTACTATCGTATTTTAATCTGTAAGCCCTCTTTCATGAAGCTTCTCTAATCTTTCTGAGAATATCAATTATAATTATTTGAGGGTTCTCCCCCGTTGCTTTTCTCTCTGTTCCTTCTGAGCCTCTTTTCCTGATAGTTTGTTTTGGCTTCATTTGTTCATGTCATAGATGGTCCTCAAACATCAAGGAACCCTTGAGTGTTCACTGTGAGACCTCAAAAACTGAACTTAAGTGACATGATTGAGGGAGGGACCCAGTCATTTTACGGAAGGCCTCCAGAAGTCTTTTCTCTTCAATTGGTCAGGTTCCCAGCAAAGGAACCTCTAATCCTCTAATCTAGAAATGGAGCTCTATAAGTCTGGCTGTCTGTTTTGGGTGCCCAGAAAGGAGATAACAGCTTTCTATATGTGGAAGTTTACATAATATCCTTGTTTTCTCTAGGGATTCTTACCTAGACTCTCATCTGTGTCTGCTATTTCCAAGCCCAAAGCTTCTCTGGTCTGAGTTCCCTAGAAAATATACCCACCGGGGTCTATTTCCCAGGTGGTTGGGAGAAAAGGGTCTAACTACTCCTTATCTGGATTTTCCACCCAATACCCATCTCCCACCTTCCCCTTCATACTGTCTTCTGGCATAGCTTGTGGTTCCAAGTGTGGTTCCACGAATCTGGTCCTGACCACAAAGCAAGCTCTTCAGGCTGCTTTCCAGCTCTGTGGGCACTTGGCTTTCAGTCTTCTCTCCTCTGCTAATTCAACTTGCATTTATCCTTTGCTTTCTATCTTTCAAACTTTTGTTGATATCCTTCAACCACCAAGCCTCACCACCCATGTTATCTGTCCATCCAGATTTGTCCTTTTTTGTTGCCTATCACCTTGGGCAGTCTCAGGAAGCAGAGATAAACAACCATGTTTAGATATAAGTCCAAAAATCTTTTCACCACACACAAAAAAATTAGGTTTAGAAGTCTTGCTTAAGAGACCAGGATTTGGTCATACCTTAGCAAAAGTATTAGGCTCAATTTTTCAGGCTATAAATCATGACTTATAGATGACATGGAAAGAATTCAGATGGGATGAAGAGTGTTAATTAGAGGACCTGGAAACTGACTCAAAGAAAGAACTAAGCAAACATATTTGAATATATCGTGAAAAGAAGGCTGGTGGGGGGTTCAGGAATTGAGTAGATGAAGAACTGTTATAGACACAAGATGGTTGGCCCAATTTCTGTTTCCATTTGAAAGAGAATAAGAAAATGGACTTACAGCATAGCATAAGGAAAATTCACTGACAATGAAGTATATTAAAAATTACTAGGAGAGGGTATGGAATTTTCTTTTCTAGAATTATATTAAAAGTGAGAACAGTCCACTTCTTAGAGGTAAAAATCCTGCACTAGATGACATCTTAAATTCCTTCCAGCTGTATGGTTCTTTTCTTTCCAAAAGACCTGTATGCAGAAAATAATCACTCCTATGCCAAGGTTCTTTTTTTTCCTAATAGAAACATTCTTCTGGGAATAAGAAAGATTATTTCTAAAGCAAGTTCAGTTCAACTTCAAGATTTGTACTTGCAAGTTCCAATAGTTTTTTAGTGAAATTAAAGATGGACTTGCTGTGCATTAAAAGTATGACTACGTTCAAAATGTGGGTGACACTTCAAGACTGAGACAAACATCAATATCACGGAATTGTTAAATTTTTACAGTAAGCTGCACTTTTAAAAAGTATTAGTTTCATCTTATGAAAAGACATGAAAATAAAGTCAAACTATAGCTAGACAGAATGCTTATCAATCAGAAGGTAAAGTCCTTTCCTATTCACCTTTCAGAATGCACTAAGCGGGCACAGGATGGCGGCTAGTGAAGGGCCACTCGGAGGAACAGAGGCAGAGGAAGATGTACTGGGGACGGCTGAAAGACATCTTGGGGACATGGTTGAGGCTCAATCACATGAGATCCTGCCTCCAATGTGTGCTTCACTTTCATGTTGTTGTTGTTAACGATGGGTTGATGGCTATTTGTTTTTAGGACAGAAGTTTGACCCTGACCTCACACCATATATAAGAATCAATTCCAGGTAGGCTGAAGATCTAAATACGTGAGACAAAACCATTTAGGGAAAAAATAGCAAGAGAATACCTTCTTGACCACTGATTAGGAAAAGATTTCTTATGTAAAACAGCAAAAGTTCCAACTAAAAATACTGAACAACTGAACCACAATAAGTTTTTTTAAATCTGTTAAGTTACCCTAAAAGAAGTAAAAAGGCACAGAGTGGCAGAAGATATGCGTTTATGACACATGCAAGTGCCCGATAATTTGAATCTAAAACATACTTTAAAAAAAGATTTTATATATTTGAGAGAGAATGGGGGAGGGCAGAGGGAGAGGCTGAGCAGGGAGCCTGTTGTGAGACTCAGTTCCCAGGAGCCTGAAATCATGACCTGAGCTCAAATCAAGAGTCAGCTGCTCAAGCAACTGAGGCACCCAGGTGCCCTGAATCCAAAACACACTTTTAAAAAACTTCTAACAAATCAAAAAGAAAAAAACCCCGAAACAAAGAAGAAATCCCAAGGGCCAACTGACATGTAAAAATGAGTTTGACTTCATTAGACATTAGCAAAATGTAAATAAAAACTATAATAAGATGCCACTCTATACTCAACAGAATAAGTTTTTTTACCTGACAATATGTTACATAAACTGGTGTAACTCCTTTAGGAAACGGTTTGACAGTATCTCATAAAGTTGAAAGATATACATGCTCTATGACCATCAATTCCATGCCTCAGTATATACGTATACGTATTTATCACAGGATGTGTATAAGAATGTTTCTAGTTACATCCTTTACAATAGTGTAAAACTAGAAATGACTCAAATATTCATGAATAGTAGACTGGCTGAATAAATGATCATATAGTCATTTAATGGAAGATTTTGCAGCAACGAAAATGAATGTACTACACTACATGTAATCACAGGACTGAAACTCGCAAAAATGAAGTTAAGCAAAAGAAGCCAGACACAAAGGGATAACCCCATTTAAACATGATTCTGTGTTATGATTCTATTTAAATTAAGGTTTAAGAAGTCATTAGGAACCCATACTTAGGAGAAGAAACTATCAATAAATCCAAGGACGTAGTAACCTGCAAAGCTGGATAAGTGGGGGCACTGGCGTTGAGGAGGGACACAGGAGAACTTCTGCAGGAGCAGCGATGCTCTGTTCCTTGATCTGGACGGCGGTCACAGGGATGTTTGCTTTAAATAATTCTTCTATCTGTACGTTTGCATTGTTATGTACTTCTTTTTACTAGGTTTTATTTCAGAATTTTATAGTCTAGGAAAACTAGCAGAGACTACATAAAGCAGATACTCTGGCTCCTTACCCCACACAGATGGAGTAACTAATGTTAACAATTTGGTGTATATCCTTCCAGATGTGCCTGCAGGCTTTTTTTATAAGTTAAAAAGAAAAAAAGCAAAAGCTACTGAGAAGGAATCTAAGATGGGATAATGCAATGCCAAATCCACCACAGAGGCGTCAGTGAGATGGCAAGGACCTTCTTCTCATCTGTGGCTCCTTGAATTCAAGCAATTATAGCAAGGTGGCGAGATACAAGGTTTATACAAAAGTCAATCACTTTCCTATATACAAGCAACAAACAAGTGGAATTTGGTATTAAAAACACAATACCACTTGCATTAGCACTCCAACACATAAAATACTTAAGTATTTAATATAACAAAATATGTAAAATGTCTACGTGAGGAAACCTACAAAACACTGAAGAATGAAATCAAATAATAAATATAAGCATATGTCATATTCATGGATAGGAAGGCTCAATATCGCCAAGATGTCAATTCTTCCCAACCTCATCTCTAGACTTACTGCAATTCCAATAAAACTCCCAGCAAATTATTTTGTGGGTACTGAGAAACTGATTCTAAAGTTTACAGAGAAATGCAAAAGATCCCAAATAGCCAAAATGATATTGAAGGAAAAAAACAAAGCTGGAAGACTGACATTACCCGACTTCAAGACTTAGTATACATACAGCTACAGTACTACAGTAATCAAGACAGTGTGGTATTGGTGAAAGAATACGGAACTAGATAGATGAAACAGAACGGAGAGCCCAAGAACAGGCACACAGAGTCAACTGATCTTTAACAAAGGAGCAAAGGCAACACAATGAAGTCATCAGTCTTTTCGACCAGTGGTGCCAGAACTTGTCACCCACATGCAAGAGATGAAGCTAGACACACCCTTCACAAAAATTAACTCCAAAGGGATCACAGACCTACATGTAAAATGCAAAACTATAAAACTCCTAAAAGATAACATGGGAGAACAACATGATGGCCTGGGGTTTGGCTATGACTTTTTAGATACAACACTAAGGGCACAACCCATAAAAGAAATGATTGATGAGCTTGATTTCATTAAAGTTAAAGACTTCTGTTCTGCAAAAGACAATGTCAAGGAACGGAGAAGACAAGCCATAGGCTGGGAAAAATATTTGCAAAAGGCACATCTGAAAAAGGACTGTATCCAAAAACAAAGAACTTTTAAAACTCTACAAGCAGGGGTGCCTGGGAGGCTCAGTTGGTTAGGCGACTGCCTTCAGCTCAGGTCATGATCCTGGAGACCCGGGATCGAGTCCCACATCAGGCACTCTGCTCGGCGGGAAGCCTGCTTCTCCCTCTCTCACTCCCCCTGCTTGTGTTCCCTCTCTGGCTGTGCTTCTCTCTGTCAAATAAATAAATAAAATCTTAAAAACAAAAACAAAAACTCTACAAGAAAACAAAAAACCTGATTAAAAAATGGGCCAAAGACTTTGTCAGAGGCCTTGACAAGGGGACAGACGCCAGAGAAGGTACAGACGGCGAATACGCGTGTAAAGAAACGGTCTTCTTCATACGTCATCAGAGAAATGCAAACTAAGACAAGATACTACTACATATGTAGAGAAACAGCCATGATCCCTGACAACGCCAAGTACTGGTGAGGGACAGAACTCCCGTTCAATGCTGCAGGGAAGGCAAAAGCATGCAGCCACTCCGGAAGACAGTTCGACGGTTTCTTACAAAACTAACCACACTCCGACCTCAGTCACTGCACACCCTGGTATGGACCAAAAGAGCTGAAAACTTATGTCCACGTAGAGCCTACAGGGGCATAGATACACATGCTTTATCTACAACTGCCAGAACTGGAAAGCAATCCGGATGTCCCTCAGTAGGGGAACAGATAAACAAACTTCCACACAACGAAATATTATTTGCACTGAAAAAAAAATTTGGTATCAAGTCAAAAACATGGAGGAAACTTAAATACATATAACAAAGTGAAAGAAACCAATTCTAAAAGGCTACATACCATAGTGGCATCCCAACTATATGACATTCTAGTAAAAGAAAAAACTATAGAGATAATTAAAATTCACTAACTGGAAGGGATGAATGCGGAGGGATAAACAGGTTGAGCACAGAGGATTTATGGGCAGTGAAAATACGCTTTATGATCCTCTAAAGATGCAGACAAATCACTACACATTTGTCAAAACCCACAGAATACAGAACGCCAAGCATGAACCCTAATGCACACTGTGGACTCTGGGTGGTAGTAAGGCATCAGTGTAGTTCCATCAGTTGCAGCAGATACACCACGCTGATAGGGATGTTGATCATGGGAACAACTACATCTGCATGGGGATGCACGGTCTATGAGAAATCTTGTACCATTAACAAGAAGTTTTTAAAATGTAATTATTCTTCTCAGAGAGCTGAGAAAATACTGCATCCATAAAATAAGCACAGGATGTCATGGAAAAAATCACAGAATAAGAATGCGCACACAACAAGTTGTTGGGTTTTTTTAAATCTATATGAGGCTGGAAGATAAAACAGAGAAAACTTTCCATGATACAGAAAAATAAGAAAATACAGGCATCTAAAAAATAATTTCTAGTGTCTCCACTTGTCTGCCATCTAAAGGGGTCCTAGAATAAGTGAACAGAGCAAGTGGGAGAAAATTAGAAAGGAGTAATGGAAAATAAATGAAATTTTTGAAAAGCACACACCTGAATACAAGATAGGGCAATTTCAGAAGGCCAAAGGGAGAGAGACTTTCCTAAAGTCTTCCTGCGAAAGAAGGACGGATACATTGATATGAGATTTATCAGCAACACTGGAAACTAAAACGGAGCAATGTCTTAGAACTCAGGGAAAATACATTCATCGATTTGTCAGACACGTGGCATCAATTTTGATAACTGGAAAGTCATTACGTCTGAGAGAAGAAGATGGGGAGAAGCAGGGGGAAGAGCTAAAGGGAAGGCGGGGGGTGGGGAGGTGTGCTAAGATCGTCACTCTGTACGTTGAGGACCAAGTGAGTCCTCTGAAGGTGAGAAAGCAATATACAAAAGTGTGACCGTATCACTTAAATTACCTAAATCGGAGCGATAAAAACTGTGATCCAACATGGTCGGCTAAAGTTGGGGGCACAGGGATGGAAAAGGGTGGCAGGGAACCAGCAGCTGCTCTCCCAAACCGGTAAGTGAGGCGATGACAGAAGCACAGAACTTAAATCTGTTGAACGAGCTAAAAGTCGTTCTCTCCGGCAAGGACGAACGGGGTGGGAGGAGTGAGGCGAGGGAATGATGGCTTTTCATTCTAAGGCCTGCAGTATTGACTTTTTAACCATGGGTGGAACTGACTTTGATAAAAAAGTTAAAATGAAACTTTATTATCCAGCACACCTATGGCGTGCTTGTTGATCTGCTGTTGCCCGGAAGGTTGTGTGTGAGTGGGGGATGGACAGTGGGCCAAGGCGGCGCTCGGGACAGACGGGCCACGGGACGAGAGAGATGGTGTGGGGAGAACCCGCAGAGCTTTGGGCACCCGTGGCAGGAAGAACTCACTAGGCCTGGGTGTGCACATCAACAGCTTCGGGGGTGGCCTGGGCCAAAGGCGACGGTTTGATAGCCATCTGTCTGTGGGTTCGTTAAAGCCACGACTGCGAGACTACGTGCTGGGAGCCAGGGTTGGGCCAAGGAGGACCCAAGAGAACACTTGTGTCCGAGGGAGGGGAGCCTGCCCAAGAGAGCGGGCATGTTCGGTGGTACAGAAGCGCAAGGCGTGGAGTCTGAAGACCTAGGGACAAGCTCTCAGATGCGACAGCCTCGCCCCCAACCTTCTCAAGATTTCATATACTGCCCGTACGCATGCCCTGACCTAAGTATTTGAAGTCTAGCCACTAGACTGAGCCTAATTCCCACCTACTGAAGAAAGAACTAAAACAAGACCTCGGCATTGCCTCAGCTGGAAACACCGGTGAGAACCCACGAGCCTCTCTGAGGCCAGGACACTCTTGGGCGCCCAGCCATGCAGCCGGCGCGTGTCCGGCAGGTACAGGTGCTCAGGCCCCGGGCCAGCAGGACGTCTTCACTCACGCCCGCTCACACAATGAACGTAGGGCTCTGCCTGCAGCTACATGCCTGCTCTGTGCGAAGCGGTCATCCCGATGTGCGGACTGATGCAAGGAATGGAGACGCACCAATGCCCTCCCGCCGTGGTGACTCAGGATGGAGACGCACCAATGCCCTCCCGCCGTGGTGACTCAGGAGTGGGGAAGAGTCACAGAAATGGAAGAAGTCAGACGCTCATCTTTGTTTCGCCTCTGAAGCCCCGTTTTAGGAACTAGCATCCGGAATGAGGATTCTGTGCTGTATTTTTCCGTAAAAGATAAGAACGACAAAAACACTGGAAGTTGTGATAATAAGCATGAGCGACATTCTGTATTAACAAACTACATGAAAAGAGATATTTTATTAGTGAATGAAACGCTGATTTAACATGTGCTCCTTTCATCCTAGAAGGGGGGCGCCGGGGAGAGGGCAACGATCAGCATTCTAGAAAACCCCCTGCATGGGCCTTTGGCATCAATTCAGAGTCAGGACTCGAGTCACCGCACCACAGGGAGGGAGACGCTCCGCGACAGTGTTGTCCTCTGGTCCCTTTACCGAGCGGGCGCCACTGGAGACCTGCATTATTGAGAGTGTTCTGTATGCAAGCTCCTCTCTGCCGCAAGCAGGCACACACTAATAGATTCTCTTTTTCTCCAGGGAAATTTCTTTAGTGTCAACACACAGAGCTACAGCAGTCCTATCAACGCGCCATCTATCTTGAGGCAAATCTAACCTCAAAGACACTTAGCAATTTTCAGGTCAATGCAGAGATTAAAGTAAAATGCTACCAAGTTTCCAGGTAATGAAAATCGAACCAGGTGCAGATATTTAAAGTAAATCAGATACAAAATTGGCGACACCTGCAGGCAAGTGCGCTGGAAACAAACCTTGTACCCCCACAGAGGAAAACCACCAGCTGCCCAGCAAACTGCGTCTTAAAACTGTGCTTTGAAATTCCTTCAGAAAAGAAAGGCAAAGTAAATCCTGGAAAAGCACTGTAATATGCTAGCCCAGGGAAAGAGAAGAGGCAACATTGTTGCGGCGCCTGGACTGACCTTATGTCTTCTATACACCTTGATGCTCTAGCTCTACAACATATCCGGAAGCCGTCGAGCTGCCTGTCTTACTGATCAGAATCCCTTGCCTCCTTGGTCTGTCACTCTGAAACTTCAGGACCCCCCCCCCCC
>PITA01012052.1:0-38487 GCA_004023965.1 Spilogale gracilis | reverse complement strand
CACCCTGACCTCCTTGCTGCTCTGGGAACACAGCACACATGTGAGATTTCTGTTCTCTCTTTCTAGAACATCCTTCTGCAAGATATCCCCAGAGCTTTACTCCCTCATTTCATTCTGTTCAAAGGTCATGCCCTCAGTGAGACTTTCCTTAACTGTCCCACCCTACACAGCATTTCCTGTCATCTCTATTCCCCTTTCTTGCTTCATTCTCTTCCTGCCAATTCTCAGTGCCTGACACTTTTTATACAGCTCTCTGTTATGGGCCAGCTTCCTACTTTGGAATACAAACGCCATGAGAGAAGGACATAAGTTGTTCATCACCATATTCCTGGTGCGTAGAATAGTATCTCACACATACTAAGTTCTCAGTAAATTTGTGTTAAATAAAGGAATGAATTAAAAAATATAGTCCCAACTCTAATGATAAATGCCTTTCTGATCTTAGGCAAGTCACTGATCTCATCTCTGGGACAAGTTAATTATATTCTATGGTTGCTAATGTCTCCACCTTCTAAAACTCTTAGCTTATCACCACCACAAATGAAAAGCTATCATTTGATGAGTATATATCATGTGTGCTATCAGGGATATAAATAGCTCAGGTGTATAACTATTAAAACATTTGTATTATATATGTATGTACTTAACTATACAGCCCACTCCCGTAGAGGCAGAAACCCTGTTCTCAGGCTGACTACTTGACTCTTTTCCCTTTCCATCACTCTCTCAGAAATTTGGGTTTGTTTTTTTTTAAAGATTGTGTTTATTTATTTGAGAGACATTGAGCACAAGTTGGGGGAGGGGCAGAAGAAGAGGGAGAAGCAGACTCCCCACTGAGCAGGGAGCCCAAGGCAGGACTCCATCCCAGGACCCTGGGTTCATGACCTGAGCTGAAGGCAGACACTTAACCAACTGAACCACCCAGGCACCCCAGAAATTTGTTTTTTTTATAATTAGAGATTCATTGTCCCTGTAGCTAAGCAAAGTATATTATCAGGATTTCCAGGTGGTTTATGAGCACTCTTGAAAAAAAGAAATGTTAATGCAGAAAAAGGAATACATAAGATTCAGAAAGTTAGCGTCAATCAAAATTATATATTTTACATCATGTGGCTTTTACATAGATTTTATTTAACTTGCAACACTTGCCTTTAGTTTCCAAAAATGAAAACTATTTTGAGCAAATTCACTACTGAATCATTGATTCAATTCTCAAATTATCAGTGTCATGGTTATCCAAGACTAAAAAAATTCTTTCTATACTGACATTTCATTTAGAGATTGAAATGGAATAAAATGAACAAATTTTAAATCTAATTATCTAAAAACTGTTTTATCAAAGGATGAGGACATTACATACGTGTCACCAACATTCTTGTCAAGATATTTGGAAAAGAACTCTTTCTTTCAGGAAACAATTGACGTAAAGGAATTTTCCCATTATTCACCAAACTGAAACATTCTGTACATGATCTGAAATTTTCCAGAAGAAATCCATTTCCAAATATTTGATATTCCTTACATAACATGTCTGGGTAAATAGTTGTTTCAGTGCAACTGTGCCTTTCAGGTCAAAAAAAACTTTTATTTTTATTCCTCAAGGAACTTCAGAATGAAATTAAATATTTTAATTCCGTATTTTAACAATAAAGATAGTAAGAAAAAGGAAAATCACAAACTAACATCTTTCATGAGCACAAACATAAAACCCCACTCAAAATTTTAGCAAACTGAATCCATTAATAATAAAACATCATGTTGAATTTATCCTAGGTACTAAGTTGGTTTAACATGCTGAAATCAGGAACTTAACTTCTTACATTAACAGTCTAAACAGAAAAATCATATAATCTCAATAAATGCAGAAAATATATTTAATAATATTCAATATTCATGATTTCAAACCCTAAGGAAAGCAGGAATGGAAGAGGACTTCTTTCCTTTATTAGATTATCTACTGCCCCACCAAAAAAAATCCTACAGGAAATATCATATTAAATGCAGAAATTTTCCCTTTGATGTTAGAAGACAAGGATGCTTACCTCCAGCACTTCTATTTAACAGAAACAGAGACCTAACTAGGATGGTAGGCATAAATAAATAAACGATAAAGGATTGGAAAGGACGAAACAAAGATATTATTCACAAATGACATGATTATGTTTGTAGACTTTTCAAAGGTATTTATAGACAAGCTATTAGAATAGGAGAGTTCTCTGATGCAGAAAACTAATTAGCTATGTAGAAAAAACGTAGTACATTTCTACGTAGCAGCCTAAAAAGGTAATATTTGCAATAATATAAAAAATATGAGGTGCCTAGCAATAAATATAACAAAAAATATGTAAGACTTCTGAGGATCTGAGAAAAAAATTATTAAGACTTTATTAAGACATTTAAAATGACTTAGAGAAAGACTCAGTAGTGTAAAGATCTGTTGTCTCCAAATTAATTCACTGAATGCAATCCCAACAAATGAAATCCCAAAATTTTATTTGGGGGCCGTGCAACTTGATGAACTTATTTCTAAAACTTTACATGGAAATGTAAAGGGCTTGGACAAGTCATGACTTTCTGAAAGAACTAGAATGCCCTGTCAGATATCAGAACATCTTTTAAAAACCAGTGTGGTATAGGCATAGAATAATCCACAGAACATACTAGCATGCTCAGAGACTGACTCCCACTCAGAAGAATGCGTGATGCCTCGTGGAGTTAGAAACAACAGTCTTTTCAAAAAACGAAGCTGGGATGACTGTATAGCCATACAAAAGAAATTAACTTTGATCTTTATCTCACGTCACAAAATAATTCCAGATGAATTTTAGAGCCAAAGATGAAAGGTTAAGTTTAATACAGAAAATGATTTAGTACAGCAAATATATTAAATTTATTTATTAAATGTAAATAGAAAATACATTAAATATAGAATTTGATATAGAAAATATCCTCATTCCTTGATTTCAATCTACATTACAAACCTACAGAAATCAGAAAAGTATGGTACTGGCATAAAAAACAGACACAGAGATCAATGTAATAAAATAGAGAGCTCAGAAATAAACCCACATATATATGGTCAATTAATTTATGAAAAGAAGCCAAGAACATGGGGTTCAGAAAGGACAGCCCTTCAACAAATGGTGTTGGGAAAACTGGACAGCCACATGTGAAAGAATGAAATTGGATCTCTACCTTACACCACACATAAACATTAATTCAAAATGGATTGAAAATGTGAATGTAAGACCTAAAACCATAAAACTTCTAGAAGAAAACATAGGTGGTAAGCTCCCATAGTTCTTGGCAATGATATTTTAAATCTGACACTAAAAGCAAAAGCAATAAAAGCAAAAATAAATTAAGTGGGACTGTATTATACTAAAAGCTTCTGAAAAGCAAAGAATACCATAAACAAAATGAAAAGACAACCCACAGAATGGGAGAAAACACTTGCAAATCATATACCTGATGTGCTAATATCCAAGTTATATACAGAACTTTTACAACTCAGAAGCAAAAAACAAAAACAAAAAACAAAACAAACAAAAAAACTCACAACAATCTAATTTTACAAAGGTCAAAAGACCTGAACATTTTTCCAAAGAAGACACAGATAGTTAACAAGTACATGAAAACATGCTCAGCATCATTAACCACCAGGGAAGTGCAAAATCAGAATGAGATATCACCTTACCCCTGTCAGAATGGCAAAAATAAAACAAAAAAACAAAAAAAACCCCACCAAGACATAACAAGTGTTAATGAGCATGTGGAGAAAGGGGAACCCTTGTGCATGGCTGGTGGGCATGTAAACTGGTACCCCTACTCCAGAAAACAGTGCAGAGGGTCCTCGAAGTCTTAAAAACAGACTCCCACATGATCCAGCAATTCTATGTGTGGGTATATATCTGAAACAAAACAAAACAACAACAACAAAAAAAAACTACTAACTCAAAAAGACACATGGACCCCCTACATTCACTACAGCAATGCACATAATTGTCAAGATACGGAAACAATCTAAGTATTCATCAACAGATGAAGGGATGAAGACATTGTGACATATAAACATAAAACAAAACAAAACAAAAAAACAAAAACCAAGCTCACAGTGACAAGAACAGATTGGTGCCTACCAGAAGTGGGGGAGGGGTGAGAGTAATGGAAAACGGCGTCAAAAAGCAAAAAGGAAAAAGAAAGTATCTCATGACCTTGGGATAGGGAAGAGTACCGTAAACAAGGCACAGAAAGCACAAGCCTTAAGGGAAGTGATTTATAAATTTGACTACACTAAATCTTTAATTTTCTGTTTATCAGAAACACCATAGTAGAGTTAGACAAGCCACACAGCGAGAGAAGAGATTAGCTCTATGTATAACTAACAGAAGACTAGGATTCAGAAGGTATAAGGAACTCAGCAAACAATTCAAAGTAGTAGACCACATAACACAAAAACGGTTTATTTCACAAAAGAGGAAATCCATATGGCCATAAATATATGGAAAGGTGACCAACCTCACGAGTAAACAGAAAAAAGCCAAGTAAAACCACAGAGATGAGAACAGACACCGTTGTTTAGGGAAAAGAAGAAGAAGAAGAAGTATGACAATACTAAGTGTTGACAAGTACCTAGGAAAATTCCGGAACCCAGTGGTGGTAATGAGAAGCGTATCCCATGAGCCAGCACGTCCCCTTCTTAGGCTGAGAGAGAAAGTCGTGCTAGCATGGCCTGGGATGCAGGCAGAAGAACGTTCACCCGTGTCGTTTGTAGTCCCCAAACTCTTAACAGCCTTCAGAAGTGTGTAAACAGCGTCATATCACCATTCAACACAATACCGCAGGGCAGCAGAATCTAACACACTATAGGTACACACAACACAATAAATGCATCTTGGAAACCGAATGTGGAACAAAGAAGCAAGATACAAAAGAAGACTAGAGTCTGACTCCATTTACATAGGATTCAAAACCCAGCAAAACCAAATGTTTATATGTGAGACTGGTGAGATTCTTTTTCAAAGCAAGACAATTATAAAAAATGAGAAGAACGGTTACCGGTAGGAGGAGGAAGCGGGCAGGGGAGGCTTCAAGCAGGCTGGCGATGCGCTGCCTCCACGGGTGTTTCTTTTCTAATTACTCATTAACCTGTACAACTCCAACCTATGGACTTTTTTTTTGCCCATCTGTTGTATTTTATAATAAAAATGACTGAGGGCTCCTGGGTGGCTCAGTTGGTTGGGCGACTGCCTTCAGCTTGGGTCATGATCCCAGAGACCCAGGATCGAGCCCCTCATCGGGCTCCCTGCTTGGCAGGAAGCCTGCTTCTCCCTCTCTCACTCCCCCTGCTTGTGTCCCCTCTCTCGCTGTGTTTCTCTCTGTCAAGTAAATAAAATATTAAAAAAAATGACTGAAAATAAATACATCAATTTGGGAGCTTGGTTTCGGGATATAGTAGATAAATGTTTTGTTATCAAAAACAAGCACAGTAAGACTGGAGAAAGAGAAGACTCAGATGGAAGGAAGAGTGGGGAGCACTCTCCTAGTCCCCCTTCTGAGTCCACGGGGCCCCCCGGGTATCACAGGCCCGGGAGAGATGTCCAGTCCAAGTGCTGCTGAGGTTCACTTCACTCCACTGTGCCGGGGTCCAACAGTCGGGGTACCTGTGCAAGCCCCCTCTTTACAAGAGCAAACAGAGGAGTGGGGGCGGGGCAGGGAGCGCAGAAGAGGAGACTCACCCCATCTGCCTCCGTAGTAGAAACTATCACAAGGTCATGAGCAACAGGAGCTCACTGTGGAGCTGCTTCTGCTTTCGGTGAGCCAACGGGGTAGGGAAGGCCCAGGCAGGCGCCAGATGGCCGCCGGGAGAGGAGAAGCCAGCGAGGGCCAAGGGGGCAGGGCAGGGGGGAAGGGTTGCTACTCCAGCACAAAGCCCCCTAATTTCCACATTTCTCACTCCTGATCCCTATCTTCACTCCCCCTCCATCCTCTGCTCCAAGGCCTCTGCCCTCCTGAGCCCCTCTTCCCCGCTGGCTGGAGCCCGTCCCAGGCCGTGCTGAGGTCTCCCCTGACAACCAGAACCGTCAGGGAGGAGCAGGGCTGTGGCCACTTCCCGAGCAGCCCTCCCACAGCCCAATCCGACGCTGGGACCCCAGGGGTGCTCAGCCTCTAACACGGTTCACTCCATCTACAACTTCGGAAAAGCTTTCATGGTCATCTGAAGTATCTTCTCTAATTAGGTTCCTTGCTCCCTTCATACCAATTATTTAGGCTCACTTACACACAAAATATTGTGAGTTTCCCTTCTGCACAGAACAGTGATGACCTAGAAGCACAAGAAACCAAATCATTTGCAGCATAGAGAGCAAGTCACAGATGACCAGCAGTTACCTGCTCGGCTCTCCGCGAGCCCAGCCTCCCCGCGCACCACCCCAAGTGCCTGCGGCCTCTCCCTGAACCTCTCTGCCCTCTGTCATTCCCCCAGCCCCTGCCCTACAGCAGATCCTCATGTGCCGGCGCTCCATGCCCCAGCGCGGCAGCCTGCGGCCTCTCCCCTCCTCCTCTACTAGTTCACTTGTTCCTTAATCCAGCTTCAGGGCCCCTGGGCAAAGCCTCACACGTATTCACTGACTCCCAGGGGCTCGTACAGACTTGAGCCACTCTGCCCAGCACTCACAGGTCTCCAGCCCACCTTCTCGGCCTCTTCCCTGGCCACACTGCTCCCGCCCAGGTCTCCCAGCACTGTCCTCCCCAGCCTCCCCCCTCCTGGCTGCACAAGCCACTTCTGAAGCCTGGAAGGTGTGTGTCCGCAGCTCTCCTCCTCCCACTAATACTGCTGCGGAGACCTTCCCATCCCCAGGTGACCGTCTGTGTCCCGCGCACACGCAAGCCAGCCTTACACTTGGCCTGAAGCACCTCACCATCAAGCGCCTAATTCTCTCCCCCGCGCTCGGGCTCCCCCATCTCATCATACGGGGCTGCCACTCCCTGGGCTCGGGCTGCAGCGCTAGGGGCCCCATGGGATGCGCGCTTTCTCCCCTGGACTCACAGTCTCCCTCCGCAGCCCTGTTAGCCCCACCCCAGGGTCGGCCACCCTCCTGAGGACCCCCTGCTTCTGTACCCCATCTTCTAACCCCTTTGCCACAAAAGAGGCAGGGGGGCCTTTTAAAGACAGAAAAGCCAAGCATAACAGCCCCTTTGTTAAAGGACTCCACTGATATTCCACTGATTTTAAGATAAAATTCTTTACGTTTTCAAAGCCTGAAGTACCATGCTGGCTATAATAGATTATTATAATAGATTACAAGTCCCTTGGAAACTAAATAAAGCAAAAAACAGCAACAAAAGAGACGCCGATTTAATTTGGCTAGGGTGAGATCCAGGTAAGTTTTTGAGTTGCTGCATTTTTTTTTTTAAGGATCAGGCTTTCAGTATTTTTTTAAAGATCTTATTTATTTATTTGACACAGAGAGAGATCACAAGGCAGAGAGGCAGGCAGAGAGGCAGGCAGAGAGAGGAAGAAGCAGGCTCCCTGCCGAGCAGAGAGCCCGATGTGGGCCTCGATCCCAGGACCCTGAAATCATGACCTGAGCTGACGGCAGAGGCTTTAACCCACTGAGCCACCCAGGCGCCCTGCTGCAGACATTTTGAACATGAATCCTGGGGCTAGAACCACACAGCTAGCTGACCAACCCCAACTCCTTCCAGCCTCTTCTCCCTCCCACAGACTCCTCCCTCCCACAGACCCCTCATCCACCGTGCTTTTTTTTTTTTTTTTTGGTTCCTAAAGATATTGAACCCATTCTTTCCTGGGGGGCTTTGCAAGAGGTATTCTTACAGTCCTGTGTGTTTCTGTACCTTATCTAGCCCACCTGTAATGTTCTCTCCTTGGTCACCTATCCAAATTCATCTTAAATATCAATTTCTTAAAGAAGCTTTCTCGGATCACCCAATCAAAAGAAACCATCGGTCTTTATGTAGCGTATCTTATTTTAATTCTCTGCTTGGCACTCACACACTCCAACATCTCTCGTTTATTATCTATTCTCCCCAGTGGAACAGAAACTCCATGAAAGTAAAATCTTTACCTGTGTTGTTCATCACAGAATTGCAAGCTCCTAGAACACTGCCTGGCACACAGCAGGCATCCAGTAAACATCTGTGGAATAAATAAGTGACAAGCAAGGGAACATAACCTCCATCTATTATACCGAGCCGGGTTTTGTATGCAGAAGGACCTTAATGAATCCATTCTGTTTCAGGAACTAAAAATAACCATTACCTTACAAATTTGGCTCAGCTTGAGAGGTTATGGTCATCCTTACTTTAAGTATCCTTTCCCTATCCTAGATAGAAAGAATAAGATTAAAGTTGCTCTGAAGACAAAAACCCAACTTTCAGAACAGCTCTAAAATTGATAGACATCATCAGCAAGATGACCAGGCTAGCTGCCTCTCAGAAGGACTACATTTAAAATAAAGCATCCTCACTACCCTCTGACACAAAGTCACCTGTCTAGGTAATGTGGCATTACCGCTTTCTCGCCAGACTATGACCACCACATGCTTCAACATCATGTAAAATTTTTAAATTCAATCTTTTAATTTATCTTTATGACATTCATGCACATAATCAGGTTGTTAGAGATACCTTTTAAACCCAAGGTTCTCTAATAATCAGTTTCAGTGAAAATAAACAGGTGCTCCAAAGGATAAACGAGAGATAAACTCAAATATTATTTTCTCTAGCTACGCTTTTTGGATACTAAAAGTAGAGGCACCTCCACTCACACATTAGAAATACAAGGCTGATCTACTCTTTTAGTGCCCATTTCTAGTTATAGGGAGAAAATAATCATGATCAAAAAATAACCTCTACTTTTTAATGAGCTAAATGATGATCCCCAAAAAGATGCATCACATCCTACTCCCCAGGGTCTGTGAACACCACCTTATATGCCCGGAGAGTGAATGTTACCTTCTGCGGCAAAAGATATGAGGTTAATGATCTCCCCTGGATTGTCTACGTGGGTCCCAAATGCAATCCCACGTGTATCCTTCCAGAGAGAGGCAGAGCAAATGCTGACACAAAAGAGGTGATCAGTGTGATCAAGGAGGCAGAGACTGGAGTGACGGCAAAAGCTAATGAATGCCCAGACCTTCTAGAAGCTACAAGAGGCAAGAAGTGGATTCTGCCTGGGACCTTCTGTAGGATTCTCCTTCAGAGGGAGCACAACCCCACTGGCACCTTGATTTTAAAATTCTGACCTCCAGAACTGTGAGAGAATAGGTTTCTGCAGCTTTGAGTCTCCTAGTCTGTGGTCATTTGTCACGACAGCCACAGGAAACTAATCTACACTTAGTTTAGTGAATCCGTGCTAGACATTATGAGAGCAAGGCACGAGACATTTGACCTCTATCAAAAACAAATTTTTGTTTCAAGGTAAATACATTTCTTAACATCTGCACTTTAAACAAATATAATTGAAATATACTCAATTTCCACTTTACAAGACAGATCTACATCACAGTTTTCCATTCTCGTTAAGATATAAAGCTACTCAACCTACTGTTTCTGTAAGGTAACTTCCCATCTGGAAAGGTAAGATGAAAATTCCTACAAGGATGCTTGTGGGGATAATGTGGGAAGGGATAATGGACTACCATTCAAAGATCTATGGTCTTGGAACAAAAATAGCCCTTTGAAGAATAGTTACTGCTAACCCTCCTTCCAAGAAAGGGAACACAAAGTCTTGCAGGGGTTAGGCCCTTGGCATGAGAGCCAGGTGGATGTCAGGCATCTCCATTCTGGCTCAGAGCCCTTTGCACAGCAATGTGCCGCCCAAAGAAGGGTGAGAATGACATTTTGCATCACCCACACTCTGTTCCTCTGCCAGCAACGGGGTGAGTTTTCTCTAATGGCATGCAGACGTCTGGTCACCTTTAAGGCTAATGTGAAATACGGGGCTGGACGACAGACTATGGCAACACAACAGTCTCAAGCCTCGGCTTGACGGAGGAAAAACTTTACAAACAAAAACCCAAAATGTACTGTGATGATAAGAAGCCAGTCCTTCCTTACTCAGAATCAGATTTCCACCAGCACAAGAAGGAAGAAATCAATTAGCCAAGACAAGGAGTGAAAGCATCAGCCTGGAACCCATCCCAGGTAATATCAAACAATCTGAAAGATCACGCCTTAACAAGCAGGGGTCACTACTGCCACCTTCCCATTAAAGAGACAGTGTGTCCATCAGGACAAAAACTTTTAACAACTGGAATAGGAGGCAACTTCCTTAATCTTGGTATTTATAAAATCCCTACCACAGGCATGACACTTCCTAGTGAAATGTTAAAAGTTTTCCCTTTGGGAGCAGGAATAAGACAAGGATGCATGACCACTCCCTTCAACACGGTACTCAAAAGCAAAGCCTGTACAGTAGCACAAAAAAAAAAAAAAAAAAAAAAAAAAAAAAAAAAAAAAAAAAAAAAAAAAAAAAAAAAAAAAAAAAAAAAAAAAAAAAAAAAAAAAAAAAAAAAAAAAAAAAAAAAAAAAAAAAAAAAAAAGCAAAGAAAAAAAACAAAAAACAAAAAATGACAAAGAAGAAATAAAATTGTCATTATTTACCGATGTATGATTATATCTCTAAAAAGGCCAGAAGAAAAAAACAGATAAAATATAACAATAAATAAGAGCACTTAACAAGGTTGCTAGATACAAAATTCATTATGGAAAAATCAATTGTATTTCAATATACCAGCAGAAACAAAAAATATTTTTTTAAAAAGATACCATTGACTATATCTATCATGTGAAAGTATCTAGAAATGGATTTAACAAAAGATGTGTAAAACCAGTAACTAGGAAAATTACACAGGACTGAGTTTTCTAAAAATAACTCAGGTGTATGAATAGGTTTTAATCTCAACAAATGAAAGAAAAATAAACGGAATACAATTATCACCATATCTTCTCATCCAAACAGTGCTTTGGGTTTCTTTTTGGGTGGGGGGGCGATTTTTGTTTTTGTTTTTGAGGGGCGAGAGAGGGGGAGCATGCACACAAGCAGGGCTGGGGGCAGGGAAGACAGAGAGAGAGAGGGAAAGAATCTTAAGCAGGTTCTACAACACTTGATCTTATGACCCTGAGATCACGACCTAAGCCAAAATCAAGAGTAGGATGCTTAACTGACTGAGCCACCCAGGTACCCCCAAACAATGCTTTTTGAAATCTAGAGTTATCTTGATATGTCATATAAGAATTCTGACCAGAGAGTACGATGTAGGTTCTGGGGGTAGACTGGAATTCTTGTCATTATCCCATGTCTTAACCAAACATTGAAGAGACTTTTGAATTTCCCTAAAAATGTAAAAAACAAAAAGACATTAAGTCCTTTAATGTTATAATGAGTATACAGAAAAGTTGTTAGACTCTAAGAGTCTCAACTGTCTCTAAAGTGACAGTTTCTGAATATTTATAAAACTTCAACACATCTGAGATTTTACTCAGCCAATCCATTTAGATGAAGCAGTCCAAACCAATGAATATATACCAGGGTCAGTTCATCCTTGCACGGGAATTATTTAGAATTTCTGCCTTATTTTTTAGTCACTCCCTTGTTAGAGCCACTTTTAAATGTAGATGGAATGGACAGCTTCCCTTAACGTGAAATTTATCAAGTACACTTCTCAAAATTTTCCATTCCATCCATTCGATGTTAGCCTGAAAACATCGAAAGTCCAAGCATCAATGGTTAATTCCTTTGAGCTAAGACACTCTGTCACCTGAAATCCATTTTCAAAAGGAAAACACTTCTTAGAGGAGGTACCATAAACGTGCCACTATCCAATTTTAACACCAAACTTAATTTCCCTGGCTCACATGCGAGATTTGGGGGAATCAGTTCTGACAACAGAGACGGGGAAGGCACAGCACTTCGAGGGGGACAGACCAAGAGTCCATGGCGCTACCATTAGCCAGATGGGCCGCCATGGGGAGGTGCCCTGGGAAGCACAAGCTGACGACATTGCCCTGCTGCAGGAAAAGTGAAAAGACATTAGAAAAAGCAAATGCATCTAAAAATTTAGCTGAGGACTCAGTTCTGCTATCAAGACGCGCTGAAGAGTCCACTGATGACACTGTCGTATGCTGACTTGCACGGCTGATGGCCTGTTCGCTGCAGCGCCCTAGTGGGCTCTGATAAACCCATAAAAGTGGGGCTTCTGGCCAATTCTCTTACAAACCCCAGAGCACAATACAGCACTTTGAACCCAGCAGGCACTCAGTAGTATCACTTGGTGAATTAAAAATTCATTTAAAAACAAGTAGTTGAGGTCTAGGGGATATAAAAATTATATTTTTAAATCAGAGCTAACGTTTGTGTTTTTTTAATTTTAAGTTGGTTACTGACAATACCAAGTGTTGGCAAAGACACGACTCAGCTGGACCTGACCCACACTGCTCGTGGGTGTCTAAATCGATCCGACCAATCTGGGAAACCCTTGACTAGTGTGTTCTAAAGATACACATAACTCTACTCCATGACTCAGTGATTTAAGAACAGATATCCACCAGAAAACACAGACTAGGATATTTATTCATAGGGAAGCTCTGCTCATAATAGCCAAAAATTAGAAAGCACAGAATTGTCTATCACCAACAGAATCGATAAACTGTGATATAGTCAGACAATAGAATATTATCCAACAACAAAAAAGAACAAATCACGGCTATACATAAAATCAATCTCACAGACACAACATTTTATAATGCTATTTATGTGAAGTTTAAAACCAGGCAAAACTCATCCAAGATGTTGGATTGGATTAGAGGTCCAAAGAGTGGTTATTTTGGGGGGAGGATGTATTAACTGTGGAAGATGGGTAGATAGGAAGCCTTTTGGGGGGTTAGATGTGTTCTAAATCTTGATCTGGGAAGTGATTACACAGATATACTCATGTAAAACTTCGTTGAGCTCTACACTTAAGGTTTGTGTACTTGTATATGTTTATATAAATTGTACCTTATTAAAAATTAAACAAGAAAAAAGTTGGCTGTTTTCCAATGTTTAGTATTTGTTTTAATCATTTTAATTAAGGGAAGCCCATTTTCTTTAAACATATCATTGCTGTTGGCTATAATTTGAATGTCTGAACACTTGAGAAGACACCGGCCAATCATATAGGGAATAGCACTTATCTCCCCTACACAGATATATAAGCAGCTTTGACTCAACAGTTTGTTCCTCATTGGCATCTAAAAGGAGCCTTAATCAAAATCTAGACATAAACAGAGAGCAAGAGGTAATGAGGACAGGCACAGAAATGAGTAGCGCTTTCAACTTCATGCCGGGGTTTATGGCAATAACTCAAGTGTCCCTGAGGGTTCCAGTAATTCACTAAGACATGTACAGAGATGTCTCTGATTCTTGAAGCTCTACATTTGAAATGCAGAAGAGCCTCATGTGCTAAACCCTCTGTCCTACATGAGCAAGTCCCTAACTAAAGACCTGGTATTCAGGGAGCAATGGAAGTCTAGCATGAGAAGCACTTGAGAATGACTACTGACGTAAGTCTAGTGTCTGTCCACACGGCGCCCAGTACAGGAGGTCACTGAGAGCAGCCAGAAATCCTGACCAGGGGGGCACCGCCAGCCACCATCTTTCCTCGCACACGCCTGCGGCTCACATGGCATTGGCACGACAACCAGGACTGAACACTTAGGCAGTGTGTTCTTATTTTGTAGGAGTAGTTGGGTTTCTTACCAAACTGTACTTCCGACTCTTGATGAACCCCTCTGTTTTCCGAATAGAAAATATTTCCCATGTTTCCATAAATTTTAATACTGGCCCTGTGAGTAAAATTCAATATAAATGCAAAAAAGTAATAAGCATATTTTAAGTTAATGTTTAAAACGGAAAGAAGGTTGTTGCTGGGTTTTTTTACCTAACGCCGGATGAAAATTAGCACTACTTGAAAAGACCCTATTGAAAAGCCACAGAGAAAGGCCTAACCTTCAGCTTTTACAGCAAAAGCCCTTGGAAAGTGGCTGCAGCTATTTCAGCCGCTGACTTTTGAGAGAGCTTTAAAGCAGACCTACAGTCCGTCAGCAAAATAGGGTTAGAAACCTTTCCTCTTTTTCCTACCAAAGGCAGCCTGAAAAGCTAATTCACAAGATATCTGAATATCTTGGATGAAAATACTGTTGTTTTCTGTGGGGCCCGGATAAACTCGGTTCACTTCCAAATATTTAGATTAAAACTGCCTGCCTTGTTTTCACCAACAAATAAGTCATTACATTATTTTTCTCCCCTGAGTTGACTTCCCACCTAAATGGGAACACAGTTACCATATATCGCATTGTAATTTCGTATTTTATTATTTTTTTAAAGATTTTGTTTGTTTAATTGACAGAGAGAAACACAGCCAAAGAGGGAACACAGCAGGGGGAGTGAGAGAGGGAGAAGCAGGCTTCCCGCCGAGCAGGGAGCCCGATGTGGGATTTGATCCCGGGTCTCCGGGATCATGACCTGAGCTGAAGGCAGTTGCCCAACCAACTGAGCCACCCAGGTGCCCCTGTAATTTTGTATTTTAAACGGCTAGATAAAATCATCTACCCCAAGTGTTTTCTTCCTATTGAAATAGTAAAATCTGCCTGTCAACTGGAAAAACAGAAGCAACAAGAATAGAAATACTTCCCCTTAAAATAATAATCATATTTTCACACACTTTTTTAATTTTAGAGTTCCATCTCCCCGCCATCATTAAATTGCAGAGACATTGCCCAGAGGATCTAAATGTTTACCTAGCTATAAAATTTTATCTTCCCTGATGAAAGAAATAAAAACTTTAAATTCATGCCATTAATTTTCTCCTTTCTTGTCATTCTTCATAGATATGATGCAGTGAAAGAAGAGTGGCATTTTATGCTTACCACTGATTCTGAGAGAAAAATCACAGTAATTTTCAGAATAGGTCAAGAAAGGAAAGGGAAGTCAAGGAAGAAAAGAGGGAAAAAGTCAAGAAAGAAAAAGGAAAAAAAAAGCAAGAAGATTCAAGAACCCTTGCCGGGAAAGAGCCTTCCTAATGATTAAGACCCAAACATCAAAAGGACAAAGACTTCTTTGGTCAGCAAAAGAACCACTTATGTATACATATTACAAAGAACAAGTTTTAATTCAACCAATACAATATAGTATTTCAACAGGTCACATTAATTGTATTTATCCAACTACAAATAAAAAGTTTTACCCTTTGGGGGGATGATCTCAAGTTGTCAAAGTTGCGAGGCACACTTCTTAAGCAAAGGAAGGAAAAGCAACATTTCCTAAGACTCTTAAATGTTTACACAATCTAACATTTTATTATTTGAGGTCACTTATGACGATTCCACACTGGAATGTTTTTACAAACATGCATGAGCTACGAATAACACTATGTTTCATTCTATCTGGTGAAGATAAGCAGCTCGAAATGAGATACAGTGGGTGCTTTCTCTAGAAAACTGCCATGGTCCTAAAAATCATACTTAGAAAGCAAAAAGACAATTCAAGGGATTTAAAGTCAAAATTGTATGTGTTACGACCTGTGGAAATGATACTAAATGAGGGATATATAGAGGACACAGGATGAAATGAAGAAAAAGCAGGTTTGTACCTCCCACCAGCAGATCACTAAACAGGGTGTATATACTCCTACCTCGTCAGTGTCCTGAGGTTTTACTTTGATTTCAAGACATGAAAAAGATGAAGTCAGCTTGGACCATCCTCATTTCACCTGCGGGACCCATCCAATTAGCCCTTAAGCACTCCTTCATTCAAACGGCGACGGCCTGAGCAGCTAGTACGTGGAACAGGCACGACTATAAAATGGATCAAAACAAAACTCTCTCTGCCATTTAAAAATCTGTCAGCGGGACCCCTGCACTGAAAATCTGGGGTCACTGAGAGTCACCTGAAGTCATAAAATGATCTTCCTTCAGAGATCAGACTTCCCAATCCCTCTTTTAAAAAAAGAAAGAAAGAAGTGGGGAGGGGCAGAGGGAGAGGAAGAAGAGAATCTTAAGCGGGCTCCACACCCAGGGCGGGCCTGAGGTGGGGCTCCTCTCACAGCCCTGAGATCCTGACATAAGCTAAAATCAAGTCAGCTCCACCAACTGAGTCACCCAGATGCCCTTTCCCAATCCCACTTAATAATCGACACTCCAAATCTGATTTAGTCTATCTCTGTGTCCAGGGCAAGGCTGGTTTTAGGACACCGTCTTGGAGAGGGCAGTGGATCAGGCTTTCTTTACAGCTGCTGGCCCCCTCAGGTGCTGGGGTACAAGGAAGGAAGAAGAAAGAGGAATAAAAAAGTTCGTCCTCAACTGGTTCCATCATAGATTAGCATCCATTCCTGCTCCTGCCAGATATCTAAAAGCTCATTCTTCCCGCATGGGTTGCTTTAAGTGGGTTCTCATCGCTGGAAACCTCTCTCCTTCGAACTAGACGAACTTTTCTCAGCGCCATCAACCTCCGAAACCCCATAGGATCTGGCATCTGTTTCCAGCCTCTGGCTCCTGGGGGCCTCTGCATGGCCCAATTTATCCAACAGAATCCGAGAAGACACGCTGTTCTCCCAGGTGTGCTTTACCTCTGGTGAACAAATGAGCATTTAACCCATGTTGGCTCAACCAATGAAGGCAGAGTATAGGACAAAGCCCAAAGCCACCAACCAGTTGTCCTCAGGCCAGCTGAGGTTCAGGGCCCCCCACAGTTCCCTCCAGCCGCCCAGCCCAGGTCTGGGGAACACAGCCGGCTGTGGCCACAACCCTCTCCCCTCTCCTTAGTTTGACCCACTTGGAGTTGTGGGGCTGGTTTTCAGAACTGCCTCATCTGCCAACTCATGTATCTACTGAATTTGGATCCCTAGTGGAAAAGGCAAATATAAAGTTCCATCACAACTCGCCTCTATACAGGAGTGGCCGAAGACGCTCACGGAGTGAGAAATAAACAGGGCGGTGGTGTTTTTTCCAGCAGCTGCTCCGCCAGCCGCGCACGGTGTACCCCCCCCCCCCCGGGGAGCAGGTGACTCTTACTCTCAGTCCATCCCAAAACATTGGGCCGCTCTGGGTTATTAAAGTAGTGCCGCGTACACAACACCACCTACGAAGTATTCTTGTCTAAAAGTCATTCATCTGAATGTAGTCAAGTTTCTAAATCTACCTACTGGTTTATAGATAATACGACAGAGAGAGAAACAACTCACTTGTCACCATTAGGAAATAACAAGTCAAGAGGGTGAAACTTCCTACAGAACAAATGAACCTGCTTCTCTAACAAATTAATGTCATGAGGGGGAGTGTAATAGGGAGAACATAACAAAAGACACTCACAAAACACCAGATGCCCAAATGCAAAACTCAGGCCCTGCATACACACAAGTTTGAAAAACAGCTGAAAAGATACCTCTGAAACAACGGGGGAAATCTGAAGGACTGGATGCTGTGTGGTCGTAGGAGATTGATATTAACTTTGTTAGAAACTGATACTGGCATAATGGTTTTCCAAGGGGGAAAAAGTCTTTATCTGTTAGAAATACAACCCAAAGTATTTGCATGTGAAAGAACACAAGGGCTAGGATTTGCTTTAAAACAGTCTGACAAAAAAATGTTTTTAATAAAATAAAAGTCAGAGAAGGATGTGTGAACCAAGACTGGGAAAATGTCGATACTCCTGGGGTCCGGTGAACTCTTGGGAGTTCATCACATTCTACTTCTGCATGTATCCGAAGACTTTTCTTAATAAAAAGACTTGAGCCCAGGCACCATTTCAGCCTCATCCTTTTGGGGTCACTTCCTCCGCAAGGCCGGCCAAGCTGCTGGTTCCAACGGCTCCAAAGGAAAGAGCTGGACGGGCAGAGGCAGGGAGGGGTGCTGTCTGCCCCCGGCGCCCCCTCTAGCCTGCCCTCTCTCCCCTTAGGACAGAGCGGACGAAAGCTTGAGGGCGGCTTCTCCTCCGTCACTCCTTGTCGTCCCTTCGCTGGTGGCCTGCTCTCCTGACGGCTAGACAGCGGGCGGAGACCCAAACAGCCTTGGTGGCAGGGGTCCCGTCCTGAGCAGGAACTCTGGGCTCGGCGGCCGCGCATCTTCCCGCTGACTCCCGGCTGGCAGCAGCACGCCCCCCGGCCGGTGCGGTGCGAGGCCCTCTGACCCCACCCGTGACCCGCGCCAGTCTGCCCTCTGTCATCCAGGGCCGCACGGGCCTGCTCGGGAGTGAGGTCCTGTCTGCATATCTCTCAGAAATGGGCTCCGACGCTCGTCTGCGCTCCGACAGCCTGTGCGGTGAGCGCGTCCTACAGCTCAGCAGGCACTCGGGGGACCCACAGGCTTCCCTTCCCGTGCACCTCAGGAATGATGTGAGCCACCCTCCTGCCCCCCATCCTTCACGCTGGCTCAGAAGCATGGCGACTTTCAAACCCTTTTAGCCTCTTTGATCTCCTTTGGGAAAGAGAGAGGAGCATTCTTCATTCATAAGGACCGTAGGCAGAAGCCCACCTCCTTCTCAGCCCAGGCCTCCTCTTGGCGGCCACTGGTAAAAGCTGGCCAAACTAGTGGCCTTCTCACACCGGGAAACAGGATACAGACGGTGCGTGCAACCCGAGAATTTAGACGTCTATTCTCTACAGGATACTAGCCCTGCTGCGGGGGCTGGGGGGCTGCACGCAAGGACCTCAGTGGGCACCCCCCTGCCCGCCGCTGCTGTCAGGTGTCTGGTTACCGTGCTGGGCACTGAAAATGCAAGGCGACTGAGAGAGACTTGCACTGGCTTTGAAATCACAAGGAATGAAGCCGGTACAGTCTCCGCCACTTCTCAGTCTGGTTTGAGTAAGAAAATGAAGCCAGGGGCCCTGCGTGGCTCAGTGGGTTAGGCCTCTGCCTCAGAGGGTTAAGCCTCAGTGGGTTAAGCTCAGGTCATGTTCTCAGGGTCCTGGGATCAAGCCCCATATCAGGCTCCCTGCTCAGCAGAGTGTCTGCTTCTCCCTCTCTCTGATCCTCGTTCAAACAGAAGAAGAAAATGAAGCCGATGCTGATGCGAACACTTTGAGTCCGTAACTAGAAAATGAGAGCGGTGTGTCGAGGTGAGGCTGAAACCCTGAAGCATTCTCAGCCAATGACTGAACAGACCTAATGGCACCCTCGGCGCCCAGCCCTCTGCTACAGCTAAGTCCAAAGTAAAATGAAGAGCGAGCTGGCATGCACGGTGAGCAGATCCTTTCGGTGCGGTTGCACTCAACGGAGTGGCGGGAAAATTACAGCACAGCCCTCCTGGGCTCGCCCTCCGCCCGGGGCTGCAGCGGGCTCGAGATCAGCCGCAGCCTTTCCGGATCAGGGTGGCTGGGTGCCCGGGCCGTCCTGGAGGCAGAGGTGCGTGGGGGCTGCAGATGCCGCCCTAAGATTCTAGCCCCCTAGCTAGCCACTTCGCCCTGATGTTCGGAATGAGAATTCATCATCATTGCTGACGTTCACTCTTTCAAAGCCCAGTCCTCATGGGTGAGCCACTGAGCATGCTGCCCTGAAAGGACATTAGGGTGATCACCCTGGACTTGTGTCCCGACCTGGGACGTGGCCTCCACCCTCCCTACGCTTAGGAATCTACCCTGCTATGCTACCCCCAGGTCAGGAGACATGTGTCTTCTACATCTGCATTTTCAGTGAACAAAATTAACCTTGAAGTCACTGTATTTGGGAGTAGCTTCCCCTGTACTCTAGGACACGAGCAAAATGAAGAGATTCCATTCTCCAGGACGCACACCCTACTATCTCTGTATTACCTATGGACTCACGTGTGTGTGCGTGTGTGTGTGCATACGTGTGTGTGTGTGTGTGTGTGTGTGATGCTGACTCAGAACCAACAGACAGCACCCCCTCGCCCTGGCAGCCACGTTTCCCAGTGTGAGCCCTGACTGTCTCCGTTTTCTCATCTCCCGGCCTCTCCGTCTGACTCCCCATCTCCACTCTCCTCTCAGACTGATCTCTCTTCCGTCACTCACCCTCTACCTCTCACCTCGGACAACCACCAAGCTATATCTGTTCTCTGCATCTATGAACTCAATTTTCTGTTTGGGTATTTCTTAGATTTCACATAGAAGAGATACCATACGGTCTTTGCCTTTCTCTGACCCATTTCACTCAGCCTAACACCCTCAAGGTCTGTCTATGTTGCAAATGGCAAGATCTCATTCTTTTATATGGCCGAGTAATACTCCACTGAGAGAGAGAGAGAGAGAGAGAGAGAGAGAGAGAGAGAAAGAGAGTGTGTTTCATATTTTCCTTATCCATCGATCCATCAATGGAAACAAGTGAAGGGGGTCAGAAGGCATAAACTTGCAGTCATAAAATATGTAAGCTATGAGGATGTGGTGGACAGCATGGTGACTACAGTTCATAAATCTGTGCTCCATATGTGAAAGTTGCTGAGAGTGAACCTTAAAAGTTCTCACCACAAGAAAAACAATTTGTAACTGTGGGTGGTGATCGGTTCACGATACATACGAATACCAAATCATTATGATGCGCGACTAATAGAATGTTTGTCAATTACACCTCGGTACAAAAAAATAAAATAAAGCCTTCTTCCTGAGACCACCTCTGATCTCCTTCCCGCAGCGCCGACTGCCAAATCCCAAGGGTGGTTCTGAGACCTCATCTCACTTGACTTGAGAGAGTGTCTGTACTGTAAGGAAGAGAATCTTCCGTCCTTAGAGAGTACTTCCTCTTGCCTTCCACCCCCAGCATCTCCTGGAAACCCCTCACCTCCTGGCTGCTCTTCTCCTCTCTCTGCCAGTGCCAACTGGTCTACCTGATGGTTCCATGAGAAAGTTCCCAAAGACCGACTCTTGTTTTTCTTGTCCTAGGCAAGCCTATCTACTCTCATGGTTGTTTTTATCTTCTGAAACGCTCTGGGTTTCAGGCACATTTATCTAACTTCCTCGATCACCTCTGTACTCGTGTGTCATGGTTTAGTACATCCAAAGCAGACTTGCTGACGCCCCTGCCAATCCCCCCTCCTGCCATGTCCTCCATATCAGTAAATTGTGTCTATGACCATTCATGTGTTCATGAGCTGATTCTTGCCCACGCCCTTCTGTTCATTCTTTTTTTGATAGCACGTGCATGAGCCAGGAGGAGGCAGTGAGGGAGAGAGAATCGGAAGCAGGCTCCAAGCCCAGCACAGAGCACGACATGGGGCTCGACCTCGCAACCCTGAGATCATGACCTGAGAATCAGACACTTAACTGAGCCATCCAGGAGCCCCCCTCCTGTTCATGCCAATCCCAAAATATATGTTCCATCTGTCTACTTGCTCCCCTGTGTCCTAATTGTAGCCCAACTCACTACATCCTTGATCGGACCCCTGCCACAGATTCCTGACTTGAGCCCTTGCTCTCACCCTCACTGCCCGTAATGCACTACCCATACAGCAGCCAGAGTGAGCACTTAAACCATAAAACTCTGCCTCCTCAAAACCCTGGAGCGGCTTCCAACTGCATTCAAGAAAAATTCTAAATTCCTTCGCATGGCCTAAAAGTTCAGCTCCAAGTTCATCTCATGTCACTGTCCTGGAGTCCCACACACCCTCTACCCTCCTGAAACCACATTTTCAGTTCTTCAGCTCAGCAATTTCTCAGTTTTTCCAACGAACCATATTCTTGGTTCTCACGCTGTTTCCTCTAGAAGGCTCTTCCCCTTCTCTTCGTCTAGTTAATGACTTTTCAGTATGCAGGTTCCCCTTGACACTTCCAAAGGGGAACATTCTCTACACTCTCCCCCTAAACTTACCCTTTTATTCTTTTTTAATAATTATGTCTACTTTTCCTCTGTAAAACTTAGAGTTTGTAACTGTAGAGCTGCAGATAGAGGTGAAGAGACATAAATACCCATCTCTGCCACTAGACTGTAAGATCCCCAAGAGCAGGAATTCTGCTTATTTAGTTCACAGCAATATATTCAATATCTAGCATAGTTAACAATGAATTTAAAAAAGCTAACGAACCTAAAGAACATATATCATGACTTTAACCTAAAAATAGTTATAATATTTTTCCAGCTTTATTGAGATATAATCGGTTATAATATTGTCTAAGTTTAAGGCGCACACCATAATGATTTGATAAGTGTATAGACTGTGAGATGATGTGCACATTAAGTCTGGTCAACATACTCATCACCTTGCATAGCTGCGATTTTGTATGTGTGATGAGAATTTTTAGATCTGCTCTCTCAGTGACCTACAAGTACACAGCAGATGCTGTCACCAGAGTACATCACACCCCCAGAAGTGGACGTGTGTCCTTATTGACCGTCTCCACCCGTTTCACCCAACCCCCACCTCTGGCGACCACTAATGTGTTCTCTGGTTCCATGAGTTTTGTTCTTTTATATTCCATATATAAGTGAGACCATACAGTGTTTGTCTTTCTCTGTGCAACTTATTTCATTTAATATAATGCCTCCGAGGTCATCCAAGTTGTCACAAATGGTAACATTTCCTTCTTTTTTATGGTTAATATTCCATTACACACACACACATACACACACACACACACACACATGCATGTTCTTTATCTAATTCATGGATGGACACTTAGGTTGTTTCTATCTCTTAGCCTTTGTAAATCGTGCTGCAATGAATATGGGGGTTGCAGATATCACTTCAAGATGGTGATTTCATATCCCTTGGATATATATCCAAAAGTGGATCATGTGGTAATTCTAGATTTAATTTTTCAAGGAAGCCCTATAGTATTTTCCATAGTGGCCATGCTGATTCACTTTCCCACCAACAGTCCTACTTGTTTGTGTCTACTTTTGTTACTTGCTCTTTAGGAGTCACATGTAAAAAAAACTCACTGCCAAGACGAACATCAAGGAGATTTTCCCCCTGTATCTTCTTCTAGGAGGTTTACGGTTTCAGGTCTTACATTTAAATCTTTAATCCATTTTGAGTCAATTTTTGTGAGTGGTGTAATATAGGGGTCTCTCTTCATTCTTTTTCATGGTAATATCCAACTTTCCTAGACCAATTTATTGAGGAAGACCATCTTTCCTCCACTGAATGTTCTTGACTCCCTTGAAAAATACTAGTTGTTGGTAGCTGGCCCCTTAAAGGAACAGCTGCGGCGAGTACCCCAAAGGAGACTGACCCTGCACAAGCCGGGCTACCCAGGCGATGGTCAGCCGCAGCCGACCTTGCACAGAACGCTCTGCCCCGCATCTGGCACTGCCCCTTCCAAGCCCGTGAGGATGTCCCTCAGCAGGAGGTGGGAGACGGATACAGAAAGCCTGTGTACGAAAAATAAAGTTGTCACTCTGCATACCATGTAGGGTGTCGGCGTCTGTTTCTGTGTCCGCGTCTGTCTCTGTGTCCGCGTCTGTCTCTGTGTTCATCTCCAGGCCCACTCCTCTCGCGGCTCGCTTCGCACCGCTGGTTCGGTGCACCTAGTGAGGGCGTTTCTGGGTTCCCAGTTCTGTTCACGGCTATGTGTGCTTTACACCAACGCCATACTGTTCTGTCTACTATAACTCTGTAATATAGTTTGAAATCAGACAGTGTGGTGCCTCCAGCTTTGTTCCTTCTTCTCAAAATTGCTTTCTCTATTTGAGATATATGAGAATTCCACATGAATTTCAGGACTGTCTCTAGTTCTGTAAAAAATGCAGTTGGAATCTTGATAGGGACTGCAGTGAATGTATAGATAGTTTTAGGTAATTTGGACATTTTTAACAATATTAATTCTTTCATCAATGAGCATGAAGTATCTTTCCATTTGTTTGTGTATTCTTCAATTTCTCTCATCAAAGTCTTACAGTTTTTGGTGCATAGACTTTCACCTCCTTGGTTAAACTTATTCCAAAGTATTTTACTATTTTGATCCTATTATAGATGGGATTGTTGTGTTTCTTATTTTTAGGTAATTAATTGTTTTGCATTCAATGGAAATTTTGCTTAACTTTCACAATTAAATATGATATTTGCTGAACGTTTTTGCTGGCTATACCTTATCAGATTAGAAACGCCCCATTGTTGTTAAGAAGCTTCTCATGAGTGGAAGTTGAATTTTATTATATACTTTCCTCTATCAGTTGAGGCAAACACATCATTTTAAGATTTAATTGTGAGTATGAGTAAATTACAAAAAAAGATTTTCTTATACTAAACCATTCATGGAATAAGGAATTCCAACTAAGTTGTGATTTTTTAAAAAAAAAAACCTTCAAAGGATTCAGTTTGTTAATAATTTGTTTAGGATTTTTGTATCTATGTTCATAAGTGATTTCTTCTACTCTGTATCTACGGTTGACCCCTGAACAATGTGGAGATTAGGGATGCCAACCCTCCCCCGACACACACAGTCAAAAATCTGCCTATGACTTTTCACTCCCCCAGAACACAATTACTAATACACTACAAATGACCAATAATATAGTCAGATAACATCTATTTCTTATTTTATAGGTGTTATGTACTATATTCTTTCAGTAATACTTAACTTTTTCTTAATTTGTTTTGATACTTATAGATTATACAGTTTACCTACAAGTTTTTTCAAATTATTTCAAATCTTTAAAAAAAAACCTTCCAGTACATTTATTGCCAAAAACCCACATAGAAGTGGGCTTGCACACTCCGAACCCATGCCACCCGAGGGTCAGTCGTATTTGTTTTGCTAGCAATCTCATCTCAATGACTTTGTTCAAAATCATTTTCACCAAGATCCTGTATATATTTTCCTCTTTTTATTAAATCCTAAAGCTATTTTCCTTGCCACATTTTTATTGAGCTATGGCTGACATGATACTATATTAATTTCAGGTGTATAATAAAATGATTCAATATTTATACATATCATGAAATGATGACCACAATAGGTCTAGTTAACATCTGTTAGCCTACACAGTTAAGATTTTTCCCTTGTGATGAGAACTTTTAATGTCTACTCTCTTAGCGGCTTTCAAATAGTTGATCCATTCACGGCCCCAGTTTGTACCTTCCATCCCCACAACTTGTTTTATAGGAAACTTGGCACCTTTTGACTCCCCTCACCCACTTCTAGCAATCACCAGAATCTTTTTACCTCAAAACACTTAAAATATTTGCATACTCTTTTTCTTGAAGTAAAACCTTGTTCTGAATAAACAATGCTTTCATATATATTGCATTTGTGAGAACACTTGGATTATAAAATAATTCCACAATGTAAGGGCAATATCACACTGAGTTCCCCACTGAAAGCAACTACAAAAGCAGGACGAAAAAGGAAGGAGCGGGGGGAGGGAGAGAAGAAGGAAAAGAAGGAGGAAAGGAGGAGAGGAAGGAGACAGGCAGGGGAGGAGAGACTTGCAGACGGATGCAGCCCATAGCCTGGAACAGTCTCCCTACGTTGAGGAGACACAACATGGAGTTTGGATCACGGCCGCAGCCAGGACTTGAGCAGACAATATCCCAGAGAAAAGGGCGCTCGAGGCACCTGCTGAACATGTGAGCTGTAAATGTATGAGTTATAAAAGGAGAAGAAAACAAGCAGAAAGCTGCCGCCAAGAGGCTAAAAAGTTAAGAAGTTTTTGTCAACCCCACTCTGCATGGGACTTGAAGTTTAGGGTCTGACATGGACCAGGAGCCCTGGGTTTCAGGTAAGACCCTTGACGGGCTATGCATGACGACTCAGGTACAGAGAAACAGAAAAGCCTGAAACCCCACCTGAGTCATCATTGAGGGGAAGAGCCTTATTCTACTGTCTACCAGAAAAAAAAATTCAATCTTCCCTGGAGGAAGATAACAGTATCCAGAGAGGCCACAATTTTCACACATGATGTCAGGTACTTAACAAAAAATTAACAACGCATGACAGAAAACAAGAATAGATGACCCCAAACTAAGAGAAAAACCAGATAACACACTGATGCACAGGTGACCTACATACTGTAAGTATCAAAAAAGAATTTTAATAGAATCACAATTACTATTTTCAAGAACACAGATTAAAGATAGAGAATTTTATCAGTACCTAGAATCTATATATAACCTATATAATAATAATTGAAATTAATTACTCAATACATGGGGTTTTTTTTAAAGATTTTATTTATTTGTGTGACAGAGAGAAACACAGCGAGAGAGGGAACACAGCAGGGGGAGTGAGAGAGGGAGAAGCAGGTTTCCCGCTGAGCAGGGAGCCTGATGTGGGGCTCGATCCCTGGTTTCCAGGATCATGACCTGAGCTGAAGGCAGTCGCTCAACCAACTGAGCCACCCAGGTGCCCCTATACATGGGTTTAACAGCAGGTGAGACATAGCACAAGAGAGGTTTTCTAAAGAGATGTCAGTAGATAGATCCCAACAGAAGCAGAGACAGGAAACAACAGAAAACACAGAACAGAGCTGAAGCGGCACATGAGGCACAGATGGGAGCACTAAGGAAGATGTGACTGGAACCCCAAAGGAGGAAAAGGGGAGAAAGCAGCAGCAACCACAAAGCCAGTCACCAGGAGGCCAAAAGGAATTCAAGATATCAAACTACAGATCCAAGAAGCCGCATGAACCACAATCAAGGGAAACATAAGGCAGACATGCTAAAGCCCATCCCAGCAAACCTGCTGAGACCCAAACATAAAGAGAAAGTGTTAGAAGCATCCAGGATTGGGGCGGGATGGGAGAGGGGGGTTCTAATGGCAGATATATAATATGTATACATCTGTACGTACAGTACTACATATAGGCCTGACTCAAAACATTGTTATTATCATATAGAAGTGTGACAGCCTCTCTCACTTTGCTATCAGGTGAAATTAAGGACAAAAAGTCAGGTAATGCCTTGCTGAAGTCCCAAAGTTAAATTCCTTTTTATTAGCTTGGGGCAGAATTCTGCAAGATATCAATCATGGCATACAAATTCTTTTCTATCTTCTTTTGTTTTCAGTTGTAAAAACCTGTCAGTATATAAAAAGAAAAGCTTTTTATTAAAGTCTGATGCTTCTCTAACTTATAAAATAAAGAAAGAAAATACACCAGCTACCGAGTATTAACAGTATGCTAATATATACTCATAATTCCACTTTCCAGGAACCCAGAGCCCATAAAGTAGACAATAAAAATGAGTTATTGTCATGGTATGATGAGACTGATCTCCTAACAGAGAGAATGCTGCTATGGTACATACTAAGGAATGGTGAACTCATCATTTCAAAAGATTCAGAAATTCATTCTGATTTTTTTCAACAACTAAGAAAATTATTTGTCTTAGTTATTAACAGGAAAAGAAATCATATGCAAAAGTTTAAAAATAACGTTGTGATAATAATCTACCAGCCCAGGCTCTGTGTGAGGTATTTGCCTTACCCAAATGAATCCAATGAGTCCTGAAAATGCTGGGACAGAAAAATAGGCTCAAAAAACAAAAGTGTCCCATCACTTAGCCCTTCCTCAAGAAGGCCACGCCGTGACTAGGAATCACAGCTGGGGACTGCATCCCCGTTTACTGCGGGTTCTGATACTGTCCCGGTGAGTGGTAGCATAATAGAAGAACATGGTCAAAGTCTTCACAGATGGTTTAAAGAGGCCAAAAGAAAAAACACTGGGGGGTAAATCAATACTTCTACTGAAAGACTAATTCTTAGACCTTTTAAAACCTATAATGCACATCAGCAACATCATAGAACACACAGGTCGAGGAAAAGAACCCCTGTCGCTCATTCCCCTTCAATTCCTGACATTTTATTTTTAAAAGCCTGAGAGTACCTACTACAAGCACCATCTCCTCTAGCTCATGTGTGAGCTCGTGATACCCATGCGCAGCGCCTGGCCGGCTGAGTGATTCAGTCCCCGGGCCGCCGTGACTGGTTCAGGGACGGACACATGACCCAACCAACTCTAATGAATGTCAGTCTTGAGTGCGCTGGAAAGACTGAGAGAGAAGGGAAAGGAACCCTCTGTGCTGTTGGGGTGTAAATGGAGCAGTACTCTGGAAAACAGGATGGAGATTCCTCAAGAAATTAAAAATGAAAATACATACAACCCTCTTGTATAGATCATTCCAGTTCTGGATATTTATCCAAAGAAGATAAAAACACTAATTCAGAAAGATATGTGTACTCCTATGTTTACTGTAGCATTATTTATAATAACCAAGATACAGAAGTAAGCTGTCCATCAGTAGATGAATGCATAAGGAAGATGTGATATGTACACACACACACACACACACACACACACACACACAGAGTGTGTGACACAGTGGGATGTTACTTAGCTATAAAAAAGAATGAGATCGTGTCATTTACAACCACACTGATGGATCTAGAACATAAGTGAAGTAAGTCAGACAGAGAAAGACAAATACCATATGATTTCACTTATATGTAGAATCTAAAAAACAGAGGAACAAAAAATAAACAACAACAACAACAAAATAGAAACAGACTCATAAATACAGAGAACAAACTGGTGATTTACAAAGGGGAGTGAAGGGACAAGTAAAATAGGTGAAGGGAATTAGGAGGCCTAAACTTACTCCAGTTATAAGTCATGGGGATGCAAAGTGCACCATGGAGAATATCGTCAATACTATAGCAATAACTTTGTAGGGTGACTACACTTATCACGCTGAGCATTTCATTATGCACACAATTGTGAAATCACTACATTGGACACCTAAAACGTACTATGTCTACTGTACTTCAATTAAAAATCATATATATATGTGTGTGTGTGTGTGTGTGTATGCATGATAAAACACCAGATAACAACAAGAAAGAAAAAAGAGATTGAGAAGTATGTTCACTCTTCAGCTAGACTTAAGTGTAGAGATGCTGTAGCCTTTCTTCCCTACATAAACATGAAGCCAACGCAAAGAGTAGAGCCAAGAGATCTAAGGTCCCGAATCAAAGAATCCCAGAAGCCAGGCACACCTGTACCCTTTTTTGCTTGAGCCAGTATGAGCGGAGTATTCTATCTCTTGTAGCAGGAAGAGTCTAAACTAGTGAGTTCACTCGGGAGGAAGGCAGCCATCCCACCAGGTACTGCCGTGAGAGGCCTCAGAAGACGTCTCAGCGACAAGTGCTAGTGACCGGGGGGGTCAACAGCCAGATCAGACCGCGGTTGGCAGACGTGGACAAAGACATACATGCTTCCGAGAAAACATTCTGAACCGCACCGAACCCGGTGTAGACCAGGGAGTGTATATAGTAACAGGCCAGCCCCTGGCATTAAAAGTAAGATTATTTCATTTCATTTCAAGTGACTTTTCCCAAAACTAGTCGGGCTACCAAACATCTCAGTGCTTTCTGATAATAATAAGCGAGTATAATTGCAGATGACATAACAGCAAAGACCTACATTCAACTCTCACTACAGTTATCGGTCCCCATAAATCCAATCCCACTGATTAGAGGCCTTGCTGGGGGCTATGCTCACCTGCAGGCCTTCCGTTTCAGCTAACCTAGACCCTCCCATCGCCTTCCTGCCACCTGGTACAGACGAGCCACACAGCCGCCAATGTGGTCCCAAATGGCCAACAAAGAGCCATGATTGCTCTGCGGTAACTGAGCGACTAGAATACAGTCCAAAGGCTGCCGCATTCTGTCGGCCACCTGCTCCTCCTCTGGGTTCGACAGAGCTCAGATCAATGAGGCTGAACGCCGACAACTGTCACTCTACTCAGCCCATGGTTTGGGGGAATGTTGACGTTGCTTAGTCATGATTCAGTGACGCAGAAGCACAGACTGGGCCAAGCCAACAGTCTGCTGCATTAATGGGCTAAGGTGTTTCTTCAAAAGATTCCACTAAAAGGCACCACTATCCACGGTAACAGAGCAAGAAGCCCTGTCTGCCACCTAAGCTTTACGACTTCTGAGAAGATCACTCACCACTTATTTTTTTCATCTGCAGAACCTAAGAGTCAAATTAAATGATCTCCGTCCAGAGCTAAGAACTGAGAAATGTGTGATCTCTCAACCTGGAGCTCATGGCCGTGTGCTTCCCGGGCCTCCGGTGTTCTGTCATTGCGTCACGAGACAGTGAGTATCATTCATGCCGCGATTCTGCGAGGCGACGGTGATTTTCACATTAGGATTTCAAACTGAGCTAAAATAAAGTATTTTAGTTTTGACCAAGTAAAGCTTCACTTGGATTTTGAATTAAGAAAAAGTTTAGGCTAACAGTTAACCCTGGATTAATATTTATTTTACTAATGTCAGCAATCTATCCCACAGTTGATATTTTATTCCCCCCAGGAAATTTTCATGCCATGATAAAGTTCTACCTAAGGCCACCGAATTCCAGACATAAAACACACTGCCAGCGAGCACTATTAGCTGTTCATTTGAAAACCAACTATTTATAAAGTCAAAAGAAGTATGATCTAAATATACTCAGAGAAAAAAAAAACGAACGAATCTGCCACCTATTCTTTCCTGCCACACAGTCTGCCCCACGAGGACTGGTGAGAGGAAGCATGCTCAGTTCCATGGCTGTGGCAATATAGAACAAGCAAGAAAGTGTTTGAAGGCATCTCTTCATTTTCTTTTTTAAGAGCTTGTTATCAAGCTCATTGCACAGAAGATACCCAGGAGCGAGCGTGACGGCCCCACAGCCATGGGTCCCTGCAACGGAGGGCAGGATGGGCCGGGCAGGAGGGGGCGGGATCAAAGTGAACTTCAGAATCAATCAGGTCCGCGTTCTGGCCCCTCATTCCCAAGCTGTGAACCCTTAGACAATTTACTGCATCTCTCTGAACCTCTGTGTCTCATTTTCATTTAAAGGATTAAGAAGTACTTCCAAGGACTGTTGTAGGGAGTAACAGTGGGAATTACATATATAAAATTGACTACAGCATGCTTAGAACACTATGCAGACTTCTGTTCCCTTTTCTTCTGGCCTATCCATAGGCAGATCATTTCAGACGACTGTAAAGAGAGAAGGCAGACCGGTAAGAGATCTCTCTCCCCAGCCATCGATGAACGGGAAGGGGTGGCTTACCATTTGAGTTGACACTCTCCAGTAACTACTGAAATAATTTCTGTGTCCAGACTAGGGGGCCACATGACTAAAGATGGTAAAACACAAACAGACCTCAGCAATATACCTCATCCACCACGTGAAAAGCTTGATTCTCTTCCTTCTGATTCAACATTCGGTTATGGGGCGTTTCCCACACCACTTTCTCAGTGTAGGGACATCCAGTAGGCTCGGCCTTGGTTTCAGTGTCCTATGTTTTCACCCAGGGCCCTTTTGGGGATTTTTTGGTGGAAAAATCCACAGCCCATGGCTGTACCACATCCCTCACTATCCCTGTGTTAACTCCCTGACAGGTTACCATCAAAACCCGCTCACCTTACTGAGCTCTTTCCTGCCTTGCTTCTTGTGGTACCACGGGGAGGAGCAGAGATTCTAGAGAGCGCTAGGCCATGAGATATAAGATGAGAAGACCCATAGCAGAACATTCCTCCAAGAGAACATGAGGTCAAGCTCCCCAGGACCCAATTATCGACTTACAGACAAAGCAGCATTCCAGGTCTGAGCGGCACCCCCGTGAGGAGCTCAGGAGCAGGCCCCTCGGCAGGGCTTGTCCTCTTTACCCCCCCTGCCCCTTCCCACGGCCTCCAGAGCACACGTGTGCTGCAGCAGCGCCGGGGCCCAGGCCCACCACAGCGGGGACAGGCCCACAGGCTGAGGAACGCACCGCAGTCTTCTTCCAACACAAAATCAACCCCCTTCAGGAAGCATGCCCAACATCAAAAAGACCTGTGGAGACACCTACCACAGCTTAGAGAAAAGACATGCAACCTAGAAAGTTCTTCCAAGCAAAGCAACTCTCAAGCTTGGAACCTCTAAGACCACCTGCAAGAGCCTCTCAAAACCGTAGGTAACCGGCACCACCCCAGGTACACAGAAACGCTGGGGCGGGGCTGGGGTGTCTGTGCGTTTTTGTAAACTCCAAGTCAAATGTTGAGAAATACCGGCTTAGTGTATGACAGCTAGGGAGATGGAAATCTAACTCGGAATTAGATTTCTTTCCATCGCAGGCAGAGCCTCTCAAAGGCTGGTTGGTGGGACCTGGTTCTTAAAAATCCGTGGGTGGAAGGTTCTGGAAAGGAAAAGGGCTGGAAAGCGTTCCGTGAAGAGGAGAGCTGGAAACCAGGAAGTTCAAATCAAACATTTGTCTCTACTTTAATAGGCCAAGGTGCATCATACCCTACAGAAAAGGAGTACATTTTCTAAGTTTATCTGCTCCAAAAACAAACAAACAAACAAAAAAAACAGATCTCCTTTTGAAAGCATCCCCGTAGTATTAGTAACCTGGTGCTGGTCCGATGTAATCGTCCTTCATTAACTGTTTCTGGAGGTTTCCTCAAGGACAGCCTAACCAACATACTCATTTCAAAAGTTGTTCGTGTTCCTGCACTCCTGCCCCTGGGCTGAGCCCCCGCAGACTGCTTTAAAACAAGGCGATAAAGGTCCCATTTCCCACTTTTCTCCACCTAGGAGGCTACTCCAAATAATTCAACACCTGGTTCTAACTTTCATCCCTTGTGTTTTGATACTCATCAATCAGTTACTTCCCCACAATAAAAGTAACATCCTTTGATTTTTGATAATGCAGACGTTTGGTTCTTGCAGAGGCTCCCATCTGATCTTTCTTTTATGGCAAGCCTCAGCCGGACGAAGGCTGATGGAGTCAAGGCCTGAAAGTGAACTGCGGTCACTGCTGCCGACCTTTTACAGGATGCACAGTGAGGCGTCCCAAGAGCCTACACTCCCAGGTTTCTAATAAAAAAACGCAGACAATATGAAAATATATCTGTAGGTCTAGCCCGCGTCCATTATACATACCTGGTTGTTCTTCCCTCCGTATCTGAACCCCCCGGACACAAAGGTGGCGGCGGCCACATCAGGCGGGGCGCGGGCCCTCTCGCCGTCCTGACCCTTCTCCAGAGGCCCCTGCTGCTGCTGCCGCCTCGGCGACAGTTCGAGCAGGTGGCCCGGGAGCTGAGCCCTTTTCCAAACACCTGCTCTTTGAAAAGGAAACCTTGCTCTTCTCTACACAACCTAGAGACCACCCAAGATGTTCAGGCCCAGGTCTCGCTGTCTGAGTTCAGGGCGCCATTCATGTCTCATTACTTTTTCTAGTATTTCTTGACTAAAAGAAACGGCTAACAGTTAGGTTCACGAGCTCATGAGTATTTGTGTCCTAACAACTCAGTAGCTGTCTGAGAAAAGAACCCAATGACCTGAAGGCAACAGGAGAGTTTTATCTCACCCTTCAGCAGCACCACTGGCGAAGGGAGTGTGCGCGTCCCTCGGGCACCGCAGAGCTTCCCAGACCTCGGGATCATATCAGGTACCTACCACCTCATTTTGTGGAGGACCTGCTTTTGATCACAGTAACTGCTGACAATGTGGTTTCCCAAAGACATGCTCTCATCGAAACGCGTGTACCTCGATCTAATGTTGACAGTAT
The DNA here is from genome assembly GCA_004023965.1 of Spilogale gracilis. NCBI lineage: Eukaryota > Metazoa > Chordata > Mammalia > Carnivora > Mephitidae > Spilogale > Spilogale gracilis. Next base: position 4,997 of record PITA01012052.1, on the reverse strand, counting down.
GGACCACCTCGAACTTGCGATTTACATGATGGCCAACAGATGTCTAGCATACTTTCTTGAAAATTTAAAATATTCCAAAGCAAAACTGTGAATTCCCTTTGGTGCCCTGGGATACCTCGGTACGCAGTGTGGAAACCACTGACTTGGATAAAAAAATAACTCTTTCTGGGGCGCCTGGGTGGCTCAGTTGGTTAAGCGACTGCCTTCGGCTCAGGTCATGATCCCGGAGACTCAGGATCGAATTCCACATCGGGCTCCCTGCTCGGCGGGAAGCCTGCTTCTCCCTCTCTCACTCCCCCTGCTTGTGTTCCCTCTCTGGCTGTGTTTCTCGCTGTCAAATAAATAAATAAAATCTTTAAAAAAAAACCAAAAAACTCTTTCTGGGATGTTTTGTAATCCTTCTCTAGCCTTTCAGTAACCCAAATACCTGCCAAGAGGGCAGGTTGGGGGTTAAATGACTATAAGGAGAAAGATGACAATTTCACCATATACAAACAGGAGGCAGAGATGACATTTCAGCCTAATTGGCAAAAGATGAATATTGCTTCTTTCATTTATGATGCCTCTCAGGTAGAAAGGCCTGATTTTTACCTCTTAGACAGTATTACATTATACCCTGCTTACCAATGAATAAAAGAAGAACTATTTAATACACTGTTCATTTGATAAGATTTTCTTACATAACCTTTCTGGTTTGGTTCGTATATTATTCTCCCCCATAAGCTGCTTATTTTCTGTGGATTAATGATTTGCTTGTAAAATATTTTGGCATTATTCACTTTGGGCTTTGGATGCTATAAATCTCCTCAAAACCAATGTTGTAATAAGGTCTGTATCTTTGCATAATAAGCTACAATAGCTATGCAAATTAACTAAATCCTGGTAGAAATTAGATCTGTTGACATAATAATTTTTATGTATTTGAGTTTCAGCTATGAAAAGACTTTCCTGATAAAAATCAGGGGATATTTTGCAAATCAAGGGAGCTTTAGAATGATAACAAGAAGCGCCCTGCTCTGCGCAGTCTGAGGATTTGGGTGGCAGCTTTCCATCAAACACACATTCCCACTGCCTCACCCCTACTCCAGATTGAAGGGAAATCAGAGAGCACGTCACCCTAGACAGTCCTGAAAAGGACGGAATGGCATGGAGTCCCCAAGAAGCCCCAGACTGAATTATAGCAGATCTCCGGTCCTGCTCCCAGCTCGCCTCTCGTAAGCTCTGTGACCTACATTACGCTTGTCCCATGACATGGAAGTTACTCCGCATTCCTGGGCCCCCCAGTCATGGTGTCAATCAGAACTTCCAAGCAGCCTTCAACTACACGCTTGACTCCGATCTGAATGCAGTTCTTGTCTAACAGCTGAGGAACGGGCTCAGCGGCGCTCCCTTCACAGGCCGTCCATACAACTGCCCCTAGGGTCAAGGTTCCCCGCCCCTGCCCGGAACCCACGCCCTGCACCGAGCCGCTGGAGCCCTTTCCTTCAGCTCTACCAACCCACAAGTCCTGTGACCAGAGAGAGGGGGGATTTATAAGGGAATGAACCTCGGAAGGAAATAGAAATGTCAAGAACCCAGTTATCTTGCTGAGTATCTGGACTCCTAGGTCCAGAATAAAAGCTGCAGGAGGGCAGGGGTTTTCATCTCTTGTTCATTTCTGCATTTCCAACTCTGAGCACATGGTGTGCACAGCAGACCCGCGGCGACTTTGTTGACTGAGTGCACACTGACACGCTGTAGGAAGTGTACTGTTTGTGGGGAGCATCTTTACTTAGGTCATCAACATTCTGGAATGGACTGCGTCACTAGATTTTTTGAAGTCTGCTTAGATGAACTTTATTTCATGTTACTCAGAATCAAATAATAATCTATTAAAACAATAGTAATGTCTGTGTAGGTTCTCACTGGCTAGGATCTATTGAGGGTAGTATTCTATTAATACCCTTGTTATCACCAATGGAGTTATCTTGCTTATGGCTTGTTGTCGTTGCCTATTTGAAATGCTAGTCTCATAGGGAGTACAAGTATGAAACAAATCAGAACCGGAAGTCTACCACTTGTGTTGAGGGTTTCTGCTTTTTTTTTTTTTTCAAAGATTTTATTTGTTTATTTGACAGAGAGAAACACAGCCAGAGAGGGAACACAAGCAGGGGGAGTGAGAGAGGGAGAAGCAGGCTTCCCGCCGAGCAGGGAGCCCGATGTGGGGCTCGATCCTGGGTCTCCAGGATCATGACCTGAGCTGAAGGCAGTCGCTTAACCAACTGAGCCACCCAGGCGCCCCCGTGTTGAGGGTTTCAAGAGGAGAGACTCCCAAGAGGAGAGACACAGAGAAGAAAGCCATGCCCCTGGATAACTGTGGCATTGTGAGCTGAGGTTGGACAGTATCTCCTTTCTAAGGGTCTCTCCTGCAGATATGAACGCCCTTGCTACTCGTCCAGAAGCCTGGCACCTTCACCAGAGACTGGACTCCAGTCCAAGAACTGACACTTCATAACCACAAAGTATATTTAAAGTCTAACTTGTAGGAAGTCTCATTTGTTTGTTGAGTTGAAACTACACAACTCCTTATTAAAATATTTAAGTATATATATTAATATTTCTAATTACCACACATTTTTTAAAGAGCTTTAGAAAAAAATTTTCAGGGGCGCCTGGGTGGCTCAGTTGGTTGAGCGACTGCCTTTGGCTCAGGTCATGATCCCGGAGACCCGGGATCGAGTCCCACATTGGGCTCCCTGCTCGGCGGGAAGCCTGCTTCTCCCTCTCTCACTCCCCCTGCTTGTGTTCCCTCTCTGGCTGTGTTTCTCTCTGTCAAATAAATAAAATCTTTAAAAAAAATTTTTTTTTCAAGTACCAACTTGGATTACATGGCTTCCTAATAGTAGAGATGAATATTGTGTTTTCTGGTGGCCCTAGCCATAGAATCCTGTCTATAATGTTAACAAAAAAAATCTAAGTGACAGGGCACCTGAGTGGCTCAGCCAGTCAAGCACCCAACTTGATTTAGGCTCAGGTCATGATCTCAGAGTCATGAGTCCTCCCAGGGAGGGCTCCATGTTAGGCATGGAACCAGATTAAGATTCTCTCTCTCCCTCTGACCTCCCTTTCCCTCTCCCCCACCTCCTCAAGCCCCCTCGCGTGTGGGTTCTCCCTCTACAAAAAAAGAAAAAGGAAAAATCTAAATAATAATTGAGCTAGAAGTTTCCACAAGGTTATAATTCTTTCCTGTGCCCACCTCCACCTCTAATTTTCATCCCCATTTTCCCTTCAAACCTCTACCCAGAGCTCCTGAATTAGATCCTTGCCTTCCCTTCTCCACAAACATGTCCCTAGGCTGACAGGATTCGAGTTTCATTTTAAATTCTTCAGGAAAGACATCACACACTGGCTCAGAACCTTTGAGTGAAAAGAGAGCTGCTTCCTGGGTGTCAGGTGAACATCTTGAAATCGTGCTCTTTCAGCCACCAGAGTGTTATTTAGTTCTAGAGTCAGGATTTTCCTCATAAAAGGTGCATCAGTGTGATGGAAAAAAAAAAGACTGAAGTAGCTGGCTCCTTGTGAGCCGGAGTCTGCCATGCCCTCTTCCTGTGACAGAACAAACATTTCTGCCCTTAGTCACACAAGTAATATTTTAAGTGTCATATGAGCATTTCTAGATGAGCAGTAAGATCCTATTATCTTTCCTGAAGAAAAACAGGTGAGAAAATGGATAATTTTGAATCCGATTTTAACTGCAAATGTAGGCAAAGATTAGAAAATTAATAACAAGGTCCAGAAGTAAATCCCAAAGATCTTATCACTGTAAATTTAGTTTGTTTTTATTACATAATACATGTTTAAATAAAAAATGATTTAAATATCTGAGCAAAAGAAAAATAAAGAGTAAGGGAGGAAAAGTCCCCAAATCAAAGAAATTCAATTTTTTAAAGTATTAACTATGTTTTTTAAAAGCAATGTCTCTGGGGTGCTGGGTGGCTCAGTCGTTAAGTGTCTGCCTTCAGCTCAGGTCATCACCCCAGGGTCCTGGGATCGAGCGCCGCACCAGGCTCCCTGCTCCGTGGGAACGCTGCTTTTCCCTCTCCCACTCCCCCTGCTAGTTTTCCCTCTCTCACTGTGTGTGTGTCTCTGTCTGTCAAATAAATAAATAAAATCTTTTTTTTTTAAAAAGCAATGTCTTTGACTTTTTGTTGTTTTAATGTGGTAATATACATATAACATAAAATTCACCAACTCAATGATTTTTAGGATTTTTAATTTATCTATTCAAGAGAGAGAGAAACAGAGAGAGAGAAGGAGCAAAAAGAGAGGGAACAAGCAGGCTCTGTGTGGACCACAGGTCCTGCCACAGGGGCCCCAATCACAGGACCCCAAGACCATGCCTGAGCTGAAACCAAGAATCTGACACTTAACCTTCTGAGCCACCCAGGCGTCCCTGCCAGCTCAGTGATTTTAAAGTATATAGTTTGGAAGTATTCAATACACTCACAGTGTTATTCAACAAACCTCAGAAGTTTTCATCTCGCAAAGTGGAAACTCTAACCATTAGACAGCACTGCACTCTCCCCTCCCCTGCCCCTTGCCCCCACCATTCCACTTTCTGTCCTCATGAATGTCAAGGCTCCAGATAACCATCATGCAAGCTGAGTCATTACAATATTGTGTCTTTTTTTTTCATAGCTGGCTTATTTCGCATCACATCCTGTCCTCATGGCTCATCCATGTGGCAGAACTTCCTTCCTTTTTAAGGCAGAACACTGTTCTGCGGTATGTGTAGTCCGCATTCTGTGTACCCGCTGATCTGTGGATGGTCACGTGGATTGCAGCCAACCTTCTTTGACTTAAATTTCAAACAAATGGAACTAAGTACGCAGTGGCGCTGGGGTCAGGACACCTGGGTGCGCATTCCTCCCCTCCCAACTCCAAAAATATGCAAGTTACCACAGAAGACGGTAAAGGAAAGGTAGGTACACCACGAAGCTCTAAGCAAATTAAAATAC